>BMAC01001205.1:152064-170002 GCA_014905375.1 Phtheirospermum japonicum | reverse complement strand
ACCCCACTTTTCCAGAGCTTCTTTTTTACCACACTACGCCATTTCACAATCCATTCTCTTCTTTTCACATACACTCCCACCACCAGGCCACCACCACCACCACTCTGCTGCTATTATTCCCAGATTTCTCTTTTGCATCCTCTCACGCCACTACCTACAATTATTCCCTTTTTCTACTCTCGTAATTTTCACTAAAGCGAAATAAATATATAAAAGGTCAAAAAAAATGCGTTCCACCGCCGAACCACCACCGCTTCCGCCGCCGTCCCCCGCCGTCACCCTCGAAAACACAACCGAAATCCTCAACCACCTCCTCCCCGCCACAATGTCCATCACCTGCTTCGCCTCCAGATGGCAGGTCATCCGCTCCAAGCTCGCCGCCGTCAAGTCCCTCCTCTCCGAAATCTCCGACTCTCCCCACTGGTCGGAGAATTCGCTCCTCGTTAACCTCCTCCCGGAGCTTCTCAGCACCCTCCGCCGCACCGAGACTCTCTGCCACCTCTGCCGCGACGCCGCCGCCTCCTTCAGCCGCGGCAAGCTCCTGATGCAGTCCGACCTCGACATGGCCGCCGGATGGCTCTCGAAGCAGATTAACGACCTCGACCTCCTCCTCCGCTCCGGCGTCCTCCACCAGTCCACCGCCATTGTCCTCTCCCGCCCCGACGCGGCCTCGTCCAGAGACGAAATCGCGTTTTTCGTCAAAGACCTCTTCACTCGTCTCCAGATCGGAGGCCCGGAGTTCAAGCGGAAGGCGCTCGAGTCGCTAATCCAGCTTCTATCGGAGGACGATAAATCCGCCGCCGTCGTCGCGAGGGAAGCGAACGTCAGCTCTCTCATTTCCCTCCTCGATCTGAACGGTCGCGATTCGATTAGAGAGCTAGCCGTCACCGCCGTCTCGCTGCTCGTCTCCGCCGGCGATTTGCCGCGAAAATCCGTGTTCGAGGAAGGGGCTTTGGGTCCCCTGCTGAGAGTAATGGAATCCGGCTCGATGGCGATGAAGGAAAAAGCCGCCATGGCCGTCGAGTTCATCACCTCCGATCCAGACAACGCCTGGGCAATTTCCGCCTACGGCGGCGTGCACATTCTAACCGAATTGTGCAAATCCGGTTCGCTCGCGGCTCAATCCTACGCCGCTGGCGCCATCAGAAACATCTCGACCGTCGAAGATATCCGAATCGCTCTAGCAGAAGAAGGCGCAATCCCTATCCTGATCCAATTGCTCGTCTCCGGTAGTCCATCGGCGCAGGGGAAAACAGCAAATTGCATATCCATTCTCGCTTCTACAAACGAGCATTTTCGGGCCTTGTTGCTGCAGGAAAAAGGCTTGCAGAGACTACTGCATTTATTTCACGAGTGCTCGAACCCCGAAACCTTCGAACACGTCCTTTGCGCGATTTATTCATTATCCGTCTCCGATACTTGCTACAGAACGTTATCAGGCTCCACTGCGTTTATTGTACGAATCGCCGAGCTCGTAAAAAATGGGAATATAATGGTACAACACATATCCGCTTCGTTGCTCGCGAATTTAGCTATCAGCGATGGTAACAAGAGGGCTATTTCTGGTTGTATGGGCTTTCTGGTAAAGCTAATGGAGTCTATAAAGCCCGACGGGATGCAAGAGGTTGGGACGAAAGCTTTGTTGTCGTTGTTGTCTGTGAAATCGAACAGGAAAGAGTTTGTGAGGGATGAGAAGAGTTTGATGAGGCTGGTGAAAATGTTGGATCCTGAAAATGAGATTGTTTCTAAGAAGTTTCCGGCGGCGGTTGTGGCGGCAATTATGGCGGGAGGGAGCCAGGGCTGCCGGAAGAAGCTGGTGGCGGCGGGTGCTTACGGTCATTTGCAGAGGTTGGCGGAGCTGGAGGTGGCCGGAGCTAAAAGGGCTCTGCAGAGGCTCTCGGCGAATAGGCTGACGAGTTTATTGTCGAGGAAATGGCGGGGATAATATCGGGAAGATGATCGTCTCTTGCTAACGAAAGGTGATTAATATGCTTTCGTGTGAAGTTAAATTATATATGGAAAGTGATGATTGATTTTTATCATGTTTAGTATAACATGCATCGTGTGTTTAGTCGTAAACTTCATATGGTCATAATAGTTGATAGGTGTAGATTGGAAACCGATCCGTGAAGTGCTGTAAAGACTGTTAGGCTTGATTCTTGGATTCGGGTTAGTTCTAAAAACTACCCTTATGGTTTAGATTAATTATGAAAAAGTTTAGTTATATCTCAAAATTACTAATACGCCCACGACATTTGTTTTCTTTCAGAAACCGCACCATCGGAAAGGGGTTGTCTGTTAGGTAAATACAAACCGCATGGGGGCGTTTGTAATTTTGAATGATGACTGGGGTTTGTTGTGATTAAGCTTAACTGGATGGGTGTTGTTTTATAATTGTCTCTAAATTTTAATAGGATGAATCTCATAATCCATTTTTGTGACCAAATGTTTGATGTTCTGGAAACCAATATGCTTCCTTTAGTAGTTGGTCTTAATCAATGTTAACTGCTCCAACTGAGTAAAAATGTTCACATGATGATTGTACTATGGGTCTCAGCCAAATGTGATTTATTTTTATTTAATTTTTTTAGTTTTACTTGTAAAAATGCCATCATATAATGTCATGCGAGGGCCAAGTTTACAGCTCGTTGTGTTCGATTTTGTTCAATTGCTGGGCAATGAACATAATGGAGATGTCGTCTAGGTGGACACACCAGGCCAAAAGTGTCACACATCTCATTTTTCATTATACATGTTATAATTATGAGTTTAAGGTTTCATTTATTTTATTTTATTTTATTTGCAGAAGATCGATTGCGTTTTTTTCTAACTGGCAGACAAGGAGCCTACTCCTGCATAATGAAACAAACACACTGATGGTAGTATACTGTATTATATGGAGTAAGAATATTGAAAAAGATAACAAAATTGGGGGAAAAAAAAAGAAGAAGGGTTGCTTCTAATTTATGTGACAATGTCATGGGATGCGGTTTTTACGAGTATCCTTGTTATCATTTTATTTAATTTTTTTTATCTAATATATCATTTATTTAGTCGATATGTATCGGTGAGGCAGAGCGTGTTATTTTCAAGTGTTTTCACCTCTGTAATTCCTTTGTAACTTTGATTATCAATGTACATTTGTTGTGTTCTTGCTCCTTTCTCTGTGTGAAAGGCAAGCTATTCCATATAGAATATGTGGATTGTGTCTTCCCGTGTTCTTGTTTAGTTTAATGTTTGTTGTTGTTTTAATTGTTTCTTGGTGACTCTTTGTATGCAAATTTCTATTCGATGATGTGTAACTATTAGAGTACATGGTTAAATGGTTAAAGGTTTGCTTGGTTTAGCTTTTTAAGGAGTTTATAGTTTATCTCCTTTCAGTAAGTTACTTTAAATTGTTTGGTAAGAATTTTGAATGAGCTATTACGTCTAATAAGATTATGTATAGGAAAAACTATGTGCGGTAGTTTTTCCTATACATAAACATATTTTTATTTTTTATATTATAATAAATATTTTGTTTTATAAACTACCTTATTATTTTGCATTTTATGGAAATATTTTCTCCAGACATAAGAAGTTTTATTATTTCTCTTTATAATTGTTTTTCTTATAATTTTTCATATGTTTTTCTTATTTTTTTAAATTTATTTTATCTTTATTTATTGTGTTTTTTTTATATGTTTTTCTTGTTTATTATGAACAATGTTTTTATATTTTTCAAACTTGTGTGTATTCATAAATTAATTTTTAATCAACTAATATAACAAATATTAATTTAAAATTAGCTATTAGTTATTAGCAATCATTCATCATCAGTTATTTGAATCAGTTCAACCGGTCAGGTTTTAATATTTTATTATTTTTATTTTTATTTTTTTTTAGAATCTTATAACTTATTAACTCCTAATAAGCTCTTTTAGTTGTATAGTATAAGTTCTCAATAAACTACTGATAACTTATTTAGCACAAAAAACTCATGATGCGAAAAAGTTACTCAACTGTCAGTTGATTGGGGCAGATTATAAAACTCATGATGCGAAAAAAAGTTACTCAATTGTTAGTTGATTGAGGCAGATTATACCATATACCGGGTGCACCATTGCATGATGCACCCGGTTTTACTTTAATATTTTGTGTAATGAATATGTATGTTTTGTGCTATATATATTAATCTTATATTTGATGAATATGGTAGTATATTGATTTTATATTGAGAGTATTGAAAATTATGTTTTTTGTATGATAAATATGGATGTTTTATGTGATGAATATATGTGTTTTTTGTGTGGTGAATATGTATATTTTATATGGATTATATATGTGTTTTGAACATTAATTGCACATAACATAAATATACCATCATACAAAATATACATATTCATCTTCGACGGGACGCGTTTGAGAATCTCGTCAACTGAATTTCGATGGTGCTCATTTCCATTATCCCGTCTATCGGATCTCGACGGCTTCGAGAGGAAGACCGGGTTTTCAATAACCATATTCATCACATATAACTAGGACTGTAAATGATCCGGATCAAGTCGAGCTCTAGAGAGTTTGAGCTTGCTCGTTTGTTCGAGTTAGAGCTCAGCTTTTTAACGAACATATCAATGGCTTGCAAACTTCTTCGAGTTTAATCAAATGTAAACGAGCTCGGAAGATATTAATTATTAATCAAATTATTCTTTAATTTATTACAAAAATAAAATAAAATATTTTATAAAGTACATAATACATCTACTAAAATACGAACAAATAAGTTTATATATATTTCTATATTTTTCATATGAACAAGTATAAAAATCAAAATTAAAATCAAACTATTAGTTTAATTTATATGAGTTTAATTACGAACCCGCTCACAAGCTAACGAGACGAATACTAGGAACCTTGAGTTTCCTTGTTTACTAAATGAGCCTTTTTAAACGAGTTCGAGCGAACTTTTATCGAGCCGGTTATCGAATAACTCGTGAACTGTTTGGCTAATTTACACACCTACATATAACACTCATATTCACGTAACAAAAGATAAATATATCATCTCACGTATCATACATATTCATCACACAAAAAGATTGGAGTTCACGATGCATGGTGCACATGGGTGCACCATATAACATTTCGATAATTGACTAAATTCCTTTATTATGTAGATAGTCTTTTTTCATTTTGTTGTATAAAACTTATTTTTCTTATTTTATAGTTTTACGAAAATATTATTTTTAGACATTAAAAAAATTATCTTGTTTTTATTTTATTTATTTGTATGTATATTATTTTGGGAAAATCCCCACTTACTAACTACAATCAGAACTCTTTCAGTTACATCTAATTTAATTAAAAGTTATATTTAAATTATCAAAAATCCCCCTACACGTGAACAAAATATTATATATATATATATATACACACACACATATATATACGTTTAAATTTCAACTGCGTCTGCTGAGTTATGCTTACAGCCACATCCGACAATAACCCCTTAACCCAATCTCTTTTTCCCGATTCTGATCTCGCTGAAAACCCCTTCATTATCGAACAAAGGCCAAAACCCTTAGCATTACCCTCCTCTGGCCTACGCGACGAGCCAGAGGGTGATATCTCATGGGAAGAACTTCAAGCCCAAACCGTAGCCAATAATCCTTCTGGCGACCTCCCCCTTCTTACTCTTGAGGTTCCCCTTATCCCAGAAGGCATCCCCCTTCACGAATCGAGGAATCCCACATCCACCGCACACTTTCGAGAGAATCCTGTAACTGTGGATGAATCATTTTCTTTCGACGACCTGCCTTCATCATCCCTAACAACCAAAGAAGTCAAACACAACTATTGGCTACTTCCTGACCCTAAAAAGCTGGAACATTTTAAACGTATCATCAACCTTCCTCCTACTGCCAAAATGATTTTACCCGACAGCCCGCATGCCGACCCCATGCGACCTCCTCCTAATCATATTACTTTATTTGATTCACTATTGGTAGCCGAATTTAGGTTCCCCGCTCACCCATTCTATGTTGATATCTCTAACATGTATAATATATCACTTCTTCAACTAACTCCCAATTCCATAAAGTACCTGGCCGGATACCTCTTGCTCTGTAAATATTACAATGCCCGTGCCGACCCTGGTTTCTTTCATTTTTGTTTCCAAATAAAGTACCAACAAAACTCCTTTTATCTCTCCTATCGCTTAGGGCGACCTAAATTCCTTACTAGTCCCCCTAATAAAGTCCACGAATGGAAGAGAAACTTTTTCTTCATTCATAATACTGAAGTTTGGCCTTTTATAATCGAGTTGAAAGATCATACTCCTCCCCAAATCAAACCAACAACCTCCAAAGAAAACCCCCTGTTATACCAGAAATATTTTGACCAGCTCGTGGAGTGGAGCCGACATCCCTTCGACCTGGCTCTCATCACCGACCGCTCCGCCATGTTCCGTATTTACCTGTGCTCCATTGAACGCGTATATGGGTGTATTCACAGATCGCACCCTCTTATCCACCTCCATTTGCTCAAGACAATCTGTATAGATAATGTTTACCGAACTCCCATTGTCTATAAAGATCCTGCTAACTTCATAGCCCGCTACCTCTGCTTCAATCACCAGCGCATCATTATGATCCTCCTGTAGCCCACGCCTCTCATTGGGGCCGAAAGATATGATTGGCCCCATCACCTGTGGCTGGCTGCTAACACTAGCGACCTCCCATGTTCTATTGCGAGTTGATTTTAAATGCTTCTTGCGCACATTATTAGAATCACCATCCGTTGGGCCTCCCGAAATCATGTTTATCCTTCCCTTATTTCCCCGGGGCCCTCCGAACTCCTGGTTTCTCTGACGCCCTTGTCTCGCGGCCTGCGAAGGAGGTGGGCCTCCCGGTGGGGGTGGAGGCAACGTCCTCCTCTTCTCGCTCGGCTCCTTCTCTTTGTAGATTATCTCCTTTAGATGCCCTGCCCTTATAAGTCTCTCTATCTCTTCCTTGAGATGTCTGCATTTTTCCGTGAAATGCCCGTAATTGTTATGGAATCGAAAAAAGGAGACAGTTTTTGGATGTGTTGGGACGGGCGTGCGATTCTCCAGCCACTGTATTAGATCAGGTACTGAGCGTTCCATGACACCAAACACCTTAGCTTATGGTATAGCTAGTGGTGTGAAATCCTCCTCTCTCCAGATTTTCATATTCGGCTCTTGTCTCGCACTGACCCCGACATTTGAGGCCAAGAGTCCGCGTATACCTCTTCTATGCTCCCTCCTTGGTTCTCTCTCAGGCACTCTTTCCCTTGCGTTCGCGACCTCTCTACCGAAACGCAGTCGGTGTTCTTCCTCTTCCTCTTCTACTTGCACGTATTTATGGCATCTCGCGAGAACTTCATCGTACGTGCGAGCTTCTTTCTTTACCAGCGACCTCCGCAAATCCTCCCTCCTTAAACCTTGATGCAAAGCTACAGCTTTCATCTCATCCGTGGCGGTAGGGACCTCCAAAGTAGCATTGGTAAACCTATTAACATACTGTTTCAGCGTCTCGTCAGGTCGCTGTACCATTGTGAAGAGCGACTGGGCTGTCTTCACGCTCTGCCTGACGCTAGAGAACTGCTTCAGGAAGGCAGCTCGCAACACCTGATAACTGGTAATTTTACCGCTCGGAAGTTGGTAAAACCAATTCTGTGCAATCCCTCTCAGGGTGGACACAAAGGCTCGACATGCCACAGCCCCCGTATAGTTATGCATCATCCTCGCGTTTTCAAACAGCTGCAAGTGTGCGACTGGATCAGTCTTTCCCCGGTACTGAAATTCTAACTCCTTATAATTTCGAGGCATCGCTGCGTGCATCATCTCTTATGAAAAGGGATGCCCTTCCTCCCCTTCTAACCTTTCTCCATCCATCCGCTTCTGCAATTTCAGCATGGCCTCCTGCAATTCTCTGAAGGCCTTAGTATGTGGTCCCACCTCGCTCTCTTCTCTTCTCCCCTTATGACCTCTGTCACCTTTTCGCGACCTCCCTCAAGAGCCACTACTCGAGTCTGAGGTAGGGGTACTGCTCTCATTATCATCCTTGTGATGCTTGCGACCTCTATCCTTGTAACGATCTCGCCTTAGCTTTATCCCCCTCCGCGTGTGAACACGAGAATCTACGGATGAGGAGGAACTAGAGATGTCTCCTTTCTTTCTCTTGCCAAGCCCCTTCTTCTTCTTKTCCTCCCCGACCGTTGACTCGCCCTCTTTATCAATGTTTAACTTCTCGCTCTTATCCTTCCACTTGCTCAACTCGCACTCCAAATACTTACGCAACTCCTCCTGCTTTTCGACAGGTACGAAGTCCATAAGCCCCTCCAAGAATCCCTTCTTGCCCTGATCGGGCACCTCCTTCGACGGGTTTCCCCCTCCTGTTGCCTCGGGGATCAATTCTTGTGGTTCTATCCCAGGCGTCTGCTTCTCCACTTCTTCCGCCAGCCCCCTCCCAACTTGCTTTTTAGGAGAAGGTGGAGGCGTATTGCCCGCATCTTGAATCAGAGGACTCATGCGAGGGTACTCCTGCTCCTCCCCTGGGACATCTTTCCCGCCAAGATGTATGAATCTATTCTTTTTCTTCTTATTGTTGGACCCGGACCCATAATCCAAAACTTTCGGTGTTATGTTCTTCTCCTTCATGTTTTGTTTATGCAATCTCTCACGCCTTTCGCTCAAAGACTCGATGTCTCTCTTTCCCACAGACGGCGCCAATTTGATGAGTCCAAAAAATTGAACTACCAAATAAAGGGGGTACTAACCTCAAAATTGAGATCAGCGACCTAAACAGAACTTCAGATATGACACAGCGACCTCCAAAGTCTCCGCAATCGTCACAGCGACCTCGCTGTTCCTGCAAAACAGCGCCTAGAACGGGCCGGATTTCGAGCCCGTTAAGGCCCTCCGACGCTTAAGTTAATAAGCGAAAATCACACTTCTTCTCTCTTAATAATATTAGTGCACACAGATAATAAATGCGTAAATAAGCATTAACCTTTAAGAGAAGCCAAGGGCTCCTTTTATAGGGATAGGAGAAGATTCCCAATATCTAGGGTTACCTTTCATAATAATAATAATTCCATTCACACTAGGATTCCACAATCGACTCTCAATTAGGACTCCTCATACATGGCAAGTTCCCATAAACAACAAACTTCTCCATAGATATCCCAATTAATCCGGGGCATACAGCCCACCAGGCCCATAATAATTTACGCACATCAAATCCACAAACGGGCTCAAGTACTCAGCCCAAATTACAAGAGATCGCGACCCTATATGAAAAGTCATCCCCATACTACAGGTCGCTACTCTTCACAAAACAGTCCACTCAAATCATCACAGCTCGTCCACCTCCCAAGGGTACACCCTTCCTAGGAAATGAGGTCGCTTTCCACAAATAGTCAAATTTATCACATAATTTCACGTATGATTATTTTAGTCCGTATCATATATATAAAAGATTCTCCCCACCCATTTCTCCCAAATCTCATCGCACATCCTACACGCACACATCCATACTAACACATCAATCCGACAAGCCAATGAAGGTAGGGAGCAAGCGGCGCATATGGACGATTGTGAGACTGATTCTGATTGGAGATGTGACGACTACTACTTGGATTCGACGACGATTTTTGTCTTTGAATCTGGTCGGCGAATTCAAGCTAACTTGGGCCGTATCAGCATAACTGCTTCTCGACTTCTAATATTCGGTGTGGTGTCTGTGAGACTGGCCTAAGGGACTTTCTGATCAAAGAAGATGAAAGTAGTGGTTACAGGCCGACGCGATGGACTAGGCTGGAGAAGTGGGGTTTCAGACCAAAAGTTCGATAATGATTTTTGGGTTTGTGATGATCTCCCCCGCTGCGCCGCCATCATGGGAGACATCGTCCATGGAATTTGTGTAATAATTATTTTTGTACTGATTCATCACGTGTGGATGTGGTGTGTGTTTGAAGTATATGTCTCATTGGTGATTTAATTAATTTGATTAATTGGTAGTTTTTGTTATATAAATTCAATTTTAGTTTCTGTAATATATTCTTTTGTTTTGGACACCTCCAATTCACTCTCTACTATAATTTAACACCCATCATCCGAGCGTAGTTTGGAATCCATCAATAGTATGAGTGTTTGATTTTGCATTTGATTTTTAGTTTGTAACGCGCCAATAGTACGTAATTTTCATATTGAAACTTCACAATGTAAGTACGAAATGTGACAATATAGTTTGAAATTCCAACATGTAGTATTAAGTTTCTTAACGATGTAGTATAAATGATTAACACGAATTTGTCCTTATTTTTATTAGTGTTTTAGTTTATTTTACTTATTGTTTTTGGTGAAAGTTGGATAGATTGAGCATATTTTCGTATTTCCTTATCTCCAACTTGTTTATCATATTTTAATTATAATTATTTAATTTTATATTTATTTTAGGTATTTTGAAGATTTTTGGTTTGGACATAGTCGAGGATGGGCCCACGAGTGAAGTTTTAGCGAAAATGGGCAATTTGAAGTATTAAAGCTGACACTGGGTACCAGGCTGCCACTGGGTTACCCAGTGTCCGAGTCATTGCCGCCACTTGCTGCACTGGATGCCCGCGTCGACCGACGTGGCCGTAGACGCGCCCGTCGACGCACCCCCTGCCCGCATCGACGTCGAGAGCTGCTCACGTCCATCAACGCACCTGCCCATGAAACTCTCTGTCGTGTCGATTCGGACCGCGTCGGTCGACGCCCGATCGACGTGACTGCCCAAAAATGCGTTTTTAGGGTTTCTTGTTGCCCAAAACATGGAAAAACTATAAATACCCTATGTATTTCAGATTTTTTCATACATTATCATATTTCTAGGGTTCCAAGGCCTTTTGAGGGCTGACAACCCCAACAATTGCCCTTCTATTTCTTTAGTTAATCTTTAAATTTCTTAGTTTTGAATTTTTAGATCTTACATTATAATAAATAGTTTAGATAATTTAGATTCAAGACTTCGCTTGGAACGCTGCAACCTTCTTTTAGTAAGTATTTATTTTCTATGCTCTTTAATTTAGTTGCATGATTTTTATTAGTTTAATTAATAATTATTGCTTCCATGACGAATTGTGCTTTTGATTGCTTTGAGATTGAGATGTTAATTGTGTTTATGATCGTAGGCTAGATCTAATGAGTTTAGAGCCTAGATTCGTTGTGAACCATCAATTGGGTTTTCCTAAGCGATCGTGGAGACGAATCGAAGCTCTAGAACCCTACTTTTCTTAAATCGTTTTAAAAGTCTTTTAATTAATTAATTCATAGTTAAATTAATCTTAGATCTTAGATAATTAATTCTTAATTTAAATAATCTCTAGATTTAATTAATTAGGTCATAGTTTAAGTAATCTTTAGATTTAATTTATTTCTCTTAATTTAATTAATCTCTAGTTTCTATGACTCTCAAACAACCCCCTCCCCCCTGTCCTCGTGTTTAGATTAGTTTTATTTTTATTTTCTTGTTCGTTAAATCAAACACAAAATGAACTTGCGAATCTAGTCTTCCTCGAGAGATCGGCTCGGTTTAACTTACCAACCTACATGCGAACTCGTACTCTTGCGAGCGAGCTTTTGAATAATTGATAAATATTTATAAAGTAGGAACACAAAAGTTCGATACAATAAACTTTTACGATGTAGTATGGAATTCCATACTATAATATGTAATTTCATACTACTGATAAAAAAATGATTTTGGTTGTTTTTGTATAAAATTCGACATATAAGTATGGGATTTCACGAATACGGTGAATTCTACGATATAGTTTGTAATTTCATGATATTTTTGTAAATAATGAAATTTCATGTTGATTTTATAAATTGGTATGTGATAAACGAGAAATTGTGCTTTATTTAATGGTTTAATTCCTATATTTTTATGTGCTTAATGTTCTCATATATATTTATTTCTCGCACATTTATTATTATGAGTAGTCGAGCACCAATTTTGTATTTCTCTCTTATTTTGTAGTAATTAGGTGCTAAATTGGCGTATTCAAGATTGAAGGATGGTGCATAAGAGTTGAACAAGGAATCGAGGGACAAAACGAGTGAATTGGCGAAGAAAAGACGATTTTGGGCTATCTAGAAGGGTTATCGCTATGGGTCCAACCGATATAGAAAGTTCTCTGTCGCGTCGATGCTGCTCATGGTCGACCGACCCGCACGCGCCTGCCCACGACGCTGCCGACCTTGACTCGCCCATGCTGCACGCGCGCGCGCCCATGTTTGCCTGACGTTGGGAGTCCTATTTGCGCGAGGAAACCGGTATAGAAAGCGCAGGAAACAGTTATGGAAAGTGCATAACCGACATAGAAGGGGTGGAAAACCTATTTTTACAAGGGAACTTGTTCCCCAAGACATCTAAACCTATAAATACCTCCCTTAAACATCAAAAACGTCTACAACATAAATCCTAGGGTTCCTAGGCCCCAAAAGAAGTCCAAAACACCCAACCAACAAGGGAGCTTGAAGATTGAAGATTCAAGACTCAAGATTTAAGACCTAAGCTTTCTTATCCCTTCTTATCTTAGAATTATGCTTATTCTATTTATTTTTCTTTTGTTATTTCATGAACTCCATGAGTGAGTGATTGTTTATCTAGTCCTAGTGATGTGAAAACCCTCGTGAGATTATGTTTTAATTAATTTATGCGTATTTATTTCGTTCTTCATATGAAATTATTTGTGTTATTCTGTTTACTTTTCATGATTGTTAAATTCATGACATGATTGCTGAATTTTTGATTTGGATTGGCCACCTAGATTAGGGATTTGGTTATCAATTGCTAGAAAGAGAACTGCTTCCCGTGTAATTGTCGTAGTTTCGATTTCTCTAAAGCAACTAATGGTCGCGCATCATTAGGGGTAACACAACATAGGTTGAATAAACCGAGCTTATGAGTTTATTGCTTAGATTAACCTATTTGCCTGGTTTTTAATGTTGTTATTGGGTTGAATCTAGAGAGCTTATTCTAGGTCATTCAATAATTAGAATCAATTAAAGATCTTATTTTATTGAGTAAACTATAAGGGCAAATTCGAGTAGCATAGCTTATTGTTACTTAGGGTTTTTGGTTTCATACGATGAGTGGATTTTATATTGCAATTGGTTAAATGAATTGAACGAGGGTGGAAACTGAACTAGGACTGGAAAGTTATTTTATTATTATTTATTATTTTCTTATTTGTTTCGTTTATGTGTTTTTAATTGTTTTCGTTAATTATTCAGTTATTTAATTTTCTTAGATTAGCTAATATTATTTAACTCCGTTTTCTTTGTTTAGCAAAATACGAATTATCACAAATTAATCCACACTCCTCGTGGGATTGGCCTTTACTTGCCGCTGCTACTAGTTAGTAGAGAAAAGTCGAGAACTTTTATAAATATTATTTTTGACGATTCAACGACGAGCGGTCAATATAAAATTTCATTATTTTTCACAATGGTATAGAGTTGCATGTTGTTTTTAATAAAGTAGTATGAAATTAATACTGCTATCGAGTAATATAAAAGTATTGCTCATGCTACCAAGTAGTACGTAATTCTTAATTGCTGTTAACACCTGGAATAAAGTAATATAGAACTATCAAGTAGTACGGAGTTATTGCTCTTGTTATCATTAATGTTATCAAATACTATAAAATTATTACTCTCGCAATTGTACAGAATATAGCATAAAATTCTTAAATAATATTACAAATGGTATGAAATTATAAACTCATGTTCCCAAATGGTATTAAAATATGAAAATATGTTCCCAGAGGTATGAGGTAAATTTACTGTTGGAAACTTACAAAGAAAATAAGTACAAACAGGGTATTTGTAATAATCACTAAAACTGGAAAATAAAACGAAGAAAAATAATAAGTCGAGTCGAGAAGTTCTCTTTTCACAAAATGATTTTGCCCCGCTAGTGCCCTTCGATTTTGGCAAAACGCTCCCAAAAATAAAACGACTTCGTCCCTTGATATTACTGCACCGTAAATATCAGGGCTCCGGCGAACTGAAAGGATTCAAACTGAACTACGTAAGAAAGAAGATGCAGAAAAAAGAGAATGCTGTGCAAATGTTCAAGTGTTCGTATGTTGAATTTCAGGTATTCGTTCGTATGGAAAGTCCACAACAAAGGCAGGAGCCTCACCCTTTTATAGGGGTTCAAACCAGGGGTTATAGCTGCCAATTATGACGTTCATAAATGCAGCTTTATGACGTTCAAATTTGGTTAGCACCAGCCGTATGAACCTGGACAGGTTCAGCGTGAACATTCAGTTGCGCACGTCAGGAGAGTGCAAGCGTGTGCTTGACGTATTGGAGCGTGTGTCAGGAGTGTGATTTCCGTTTTGGAGCGTGTGTCAGGAGTGTGTTCGTCCAAAAATAAAACAGGGTCGAACTAGACCACCCCCACGGACCACCTCAATCGGACCAATTGCCCAAGACCCAAGTCCAAGTCCCAGGTCCGGGACCGGGCTCGACTCCGCCGAAGGCGGACGGGCTAACCCAAGTCCAGGAGCCCGCCTGAACTTTGTTTTCACAAAGTCCGCACAACCCACTAGGCCCACTTGATGTCCAATCATTAAAAGTTAAATATTTTTAAACTCCCTTCCACATTGAATATTCAATGTGGGATAACCTTTAATACATACTTTGAAATACATAAGCAACCGTTCAACTTCAAATCATTATTTCTCACTCACCATTTGAGAAATTCAAAATAATATGATTATATACACGACACGTAAATTAATATTTGCTGCATTATTTAAATGGAATAAATCCAAATTAATAACAATCCCCCACATGAGTGAGAATACCAAAAAATCAAAAAATGCATGTATGCAAATACGTATCTCATTCCTTAAGAGACAATAGAGAATAGGGATAGGTGGCTTGTGGCCTTGAACCCTCCTTAGTTAATACTACCGAGCATATCGACGGACTAGTGAATATAATTTTTAAACTATTCCCGTTTGTGTATACTAGACAATAGTACCACCCCATTAAGTTCTCAAAATTTACTCAATAATGTAATGAGAATGCACCCATCCAATATCACACAAATTCATACTATAAATGCACATGACATCTTCTGTATTAGCTTCTACTCTTCGACAATATTAATAATTTTACGTAAGTATATACATTTGAATAACATGTTTAACGACTTTTTCATAACCATCAGATGTCTGGTGCCAATGTATCCATATAATTTTTAATCTCTTTGACAAAGTTAGTCATGGTACGATAAAATTGCCTACAAAAATTCAAGTAGTATGATATTAAAATTTAACACTACAATAAATGCATAATGATGTTCACAGTTTGAAATTATACTTTTTATTAAATCAATACAAGCTGTGTTTGGTAAGTTGTGATTATGCGCTATTCATTTAGTATGAAATAAGTATAAAATATAATATGAAATCTTTGGTAGGAAATTAAGAATTTGGAGTTGTCGGTGTTTGCCCAAACAAACAATTTGGGTACTACTAGAGTTTGCAGTTAAAATTTAAGTTCATGATACTTGTTGTACTCGGTAGTATGGAACTGTGTTTGCCCAAGCTACGAATTCCTTACTACACTATCAGGTTTTGAAATAATTTTATGATTGTGTAGTCTGACTGAGCGATGTGGAAGTAGTTAAATGCAAAAGCATAATTTCACCCTACTTGTTTCATAATCCATATTCAAACTTAGGTACACTTGATGTTAACTATATAATATGTTACAAGTAGTATGTAATCTATTGTTTGAAGCTTACTAAATTCATATGACCCATTTAGTTATTATTAAATTGATATGGGCGAATCTTGGTTGTAGACTATAGATTTAGTATACTTGTGTATTTATAAATTAGACTTTTAAGTTATTTTATTCTTCATAGTCTGAACATGTTTTATAGAGTCCACAAGCAAAGACATAACTAACTCAAATCACATAGTCCATAAGTTACTACAAGAAAACCCAACTACCAGCTAGAATATGTAATATAAAATCAAGAATTCAGATACTACTCTTAACATAAATGAAAACCAACAATTTGTGCTCAAGTTATTTGTGATTATCTTCTACTTTCCAACCATTTGACCCAACTTAAAAAAAAAAAAAAAAAAAAAAAACTACTGATCAAAGAATAAATATCCACTTTCGAGAATTCACATACGAAATTTCATACTACATAAAATGGAAGTCATTACAAAGCCATTAATAGGCTTGTAGAATATTAATTCCATACCACAGGTAATCAAGTATGGAATAAACAATATTCAAAATTCTTATTCCATAATACAAATTTCAAACTACATTTTCATATTTTGCAATTAATGATTTCAAAATCATATAATGAGCAACTACAAAATAAAATGTTTTGCATGCAAAAACTTAGTATAAGTAGTATGGAATCAGATAAACTTGATTCGAAAATGCATTATCATCTAAGCTAAACTAAATCACAAAAATCGTGATGATTTAACCAAAAAATAAATTTCATACTTCTTATCTAAATCAAGAACAAAATTCTCACCTGGGCATATGATTTATACAACTAGAACAAAATTACACACTACCCGAACATGAAATTCATGTTGACCATAAGAATTAGCAAAAAAAGAAAAAAAACACTACATACTTCGTATGGGATACCTATTTAAAATTTGGAGTCAATTTCCACTAATAAATAAAATGTAAAGTGATTCTTAGTTGTTGTTGTTGTTTGTTTGTTTTTTTGGTGGCTTCTTGTTCAGTTTGGACATCTTCAAGAGCTAGTATGAAATTCTGCTCAGCCCTATGCGAGGTTGGCAAGAACAACCCTAAAAATGCAACAATATAGTTTGGATTTAAATAGATCATGGGTAGTTTTTTTTTAGTGATTTGGTGATGAGTTTCTGAATGCATACTAGGTATTTTGGGAATTGAGGCACAATGAACATGAATGAGCCATGATACTCGGCATGATGTTTTTGAAAAAATATTATACCGTATAGTTAATTATAGTGAGAAAGAGTGTAATGTGTAAACTGATTAGTGGGTAAACTAGTACAATAGTAATAGACATCTTTAAATTAATAAATTCTTTAAAATAATAAAAATCTCCTGGTCCCAGCGTGGGCCTTTGTAAAAAATCATCAAATTCGATAAGATAATAAGATAATAATTTTTTGGAAAATTCCTTTATAAATATTAGGTCTCATTAAAACTCTAAATTAATAATTCATGAATATCTGGATATTTCGTCAATTTGTATCGGTTAATATTCTCATCCTTCTCAAAGTTGGCTTAAATATCTGATGATCTCTTGAGAGTGTTTGATATTGTATCTTGACTAACTTTCAAACGATATTTTTCATCAACCCACTCTTGTTAATCTTTTTGAGTGCATGTGGGATGGTCTCTCTTATGCTCACATAATGCTTTACGCATTTGATCATTCATGGATGATTTTGCGATGCCTTTTAGATGAGAAGACATGATTGAGTGTCATTATTTTATTTCCATATTGAGATTTATATAATATATGTTTCATTTATCATGCATGAATATATTTAATTGGTTATAATAGTTATTTAATTACAACGAATTAATGTAAACATGTATATTTAAATAATTCCAATAAATTGATACATGCGTCCATGAATATAATAATTAATTGTATACAATGAATTGATATTATACATGAATATATTTAATTAGTTACAAAGAATTAGTCGATGCATGAATAATCAATTAAACATATATGAATTCATTTATTTTCAATACATATGTACTAAATTTGCTGAATTTACACTACAAAAAAACTCGGCAGTTCTGACGGCCAAATCCGTCAGGATTCCGCCAGTATATGAAATACTGACGGCCTCCTGACGGATAATGGCCGCCAGTATTTTTGTG
>BMAC01001205.1:113518-140319 GCA_014905375.1 Phtheirospermum japonicum | reverse complement strand
GCAAAATTAGGATAATAATTCCATGGAGAAAAAAAGTGTTGTTGAACAACTTCATCATGATAAGTTAATCATGACAAAGAGAAAAGAAAACAGATATAGTACACACACAAGATTGGAACCCTACCTCTTCTAAATAATCCGGAGCTTCTCAAAGTGATTGCGTCTTACATCCTCTGCCCAACCCTTATAGAGTTCGTGCATAAAGCCTACCAAAGATCCCTGAGACAAGAGTCATTTCAATCGATAGCAACAATTAATTTTAGAATTCAAACGTCCTAGTACATGATAAAAGAGTGTAGAAAAAATAATAACAAATCATCTAGGTTACAGAAAAAAAAATTCTTTGTATAAATAAATTATAATAAACACAATAATCCTAAAAGAGGCAAAAGTTGTTTGAGTCAAAAGTCAACAATCAATTTCTGAATAGAACATGGACAAACACAAGATCAACAGGACAACAAGAAAAACAGATCCAGGAAGCAACTGTAAAATAATAAATAAATACAGAGAAAAACTAACCCTAATTCTGGACCATAGAGTAGTAAATTCGGAAAGATAAAAACCTCTCAGCTCGAGAGTTATGCTTTTCCTTCTCCGTCATCTGAACTGGCATGCCGAATCTCTCCACACGCTTCCCTTCTTCTGAATATCAGTAACATTATCGCCGACGCCGATTCGCCCTTCAATTCATCACAGCCGCCTCCGGAAGAAGCCGGTGTCTGTTTCAATAAGGCGCTTTCCTCGGCCGAAGGCTTTGAATTGAGATCGGAGCTGTTGTTAGGGTTTTCCAATTTAGGTTCCTTCGTATTCGCCGTCGCCACTTGAGAGACTTTGGACAACTAAATCGAGCAAAGAGCAAAAGAATCAAAAGATTATAGTGTATGATTATGAGATCGTAGTGGCTTTTTAGAAGAAAAAAAAAAAGAATTTTCGGAGGCGGGGCTGAGATAAAATGGATAAGAGAAGAAGGGGCTCGGTTTTGATAATGACGGGCCGGATTTATTATTTATTATATTTAATATTTTTTTAATATAATTTGTCACGTCGATTATTTCAAAACCGACGTGAAATATTGTATGTCACGTCAGTTTTTAATTAACCGGCGTGGAAGTATCCCATATCACGTCAGTTTATTAAGAAACCGACGTGATAAACATTTTACGTCGGTTTTTAAATAACCGACGTTAAATCCCTATTTTGTAGTAGTGGGCGTTTGAGGAGGACAATATCTGTACGGGTGCTGTGTGCGCTCTGTATAGACAACTATACTCCAGAATCTACACAAGCTTATTTATTACTAAAATGGCTCCTAATTAATTGATTATTCCTAATTTGAACCCTAATTAATTACTTATTCATAATTTGAACCCTAATTATAGGGGGTTTCCTAAATTTAACCCTAATTATATAATTATTCATAATTTGAACCCTACTTATATAATTATTCATAAATTGATCATTAATTATGTGATTATCCCTAAATTAAACCCTAATTAGGCGATTATTCCTAAATTAAATCCTAATTTCAAATTAAACATAAATTAAACCCTAATTGAAAAAACAGATTTTTATTTAAAAAAAATATTTTAAAGAAAAACAGATTTTAAACTATAAATTATTACATAATTTTAATTCATACACTAAATGAAACCATAATTTCAAATTAAACTCATACTTTAATCCTAATCTCGTAATTAATTCTTAATTAGCCCAACTTTCAACCCTAATCTCTAAACAAACACTAAACCTTAACTTTAAAACTAATTATATAATAATTAATAAACAAAAATTATATAAAAAATATAAAAACAAATACAAATATACAAAAAAAAATATATATATAAAATTAAAATAGAAATAAATAAATTACCTTGGCGGCGACGGGGGCAGGGAGTTCACGGACAGTGGGGGCGGCGACGGCGGGTGCTCGGTGGCAGGCGGCTATGCGGCTGGGGCTTCTTGGCGGCGAGGCGAGGGGGACGTATAGGCGGACGCGGCGTCTGGGGTTCTTGGGCAGGGGGCGGCGATGCGGCGGGGATAGCGGGGCGGCGGCAATAGCTCGGGGACGGGGGGGCGGCGATGGCTCGGCTGTGTGGCTGAACGACGACGGCGGCGGCACCTTCGGTCGGGGAAGGGGACGGGGACGGGAAGGCAGGCGATGGGCGGCGACGAGCTTTGAGGCGGGGTGGCGTCTGGTTTTTTTTTTTGCTTGCGTTTGACAGAATGAGGTAGGGAAGGAGAATGCCCGATTTTTAGGGTTACAATTGTGACGGTCAGGGCCGTCAGGATTATAATTATACGCTGACGGGCAAGGCCGTCAGCGTATATATTTTTATTTTTTTTAATTAAAAATTTCACGCTGACGGGCATGGCCGTCAGCTTATTTGTTTTTTGTTTTTTTTTATCAAAAAAAATATCCCGGTGGGCATGGCCGCCAGGATAGTTACGCGGGATAAATTCCCGCCCTATCCCTGGGGGGATGCTGACGGGGGAGAAATACTGACGGCCATGACCGCCAGCAAAGTTTTCCGCCAGCATATCCGTCAGCATTTCTGGCGGGTAATTCCGCCAATATTGCCGGGTTTTTTTGTAGTGTTAAGAAACCTCTCTTTTAATTAATAAAATATTAATTTATCGATATATTAATATCTCTCTAAATTAATAAAATTTCATAGTCTCAAGGTTATCAATTTATAGAGATTTTTACTTTTGAGTAAAATGAATTTAAGAATTCATAGAAGTATTTGAGAAATAAACTTTGCCGGTACGAGTATATGAGAATTATTTTTAAGAAACATTTATCTATTATTAAAAATCTTATTTTTTTAATTTATTTTTATGTATATTTTTCCGTAGTAAGTTTTCTTTAATTACTTTTCATTTTTTTTACTATTTTTTATATTTTTGAAAACTCCCGAAAATATAATGCGGCCCTTATACCAAACGAATCATGTAAAATTAAATAAATAATATATATTTAATTCAAAATTAAAAAATTAAATCAGTTTCAAAAAAAATTAAAAAAATGTGGCGGGACGCTTCTGGCAAAAGCGTCCCGCCCCTTCGGGACGCTTCTGGGAAAAGCGTCCCGGACCTTTTTTTCGTCCCCAAAAGTTTTTGGGGCGAAAATGAAAAAAAAAATTAAATTCGGGGTCGGGACGCTTCTCCCAAACGCGTCCCGACCGAAAATGAAAAAAAAAAGTTCGGGGTCGGGACGCTTCTCCCAAGAGCGTCCCGGGGCAAACCCTAACCCTAACCCTAATACACATATTATTTATTTATTTATTATTATATACATTTAAGATTTTAGTTATATTTATAATTTATTTAAATATATTATTAATTAAAATAAATAAACATATTATAAATAATGTCTTATAATTACAAGAAGTTAATTTGAAAATAAAAAAATACAATAAAATAATATAAATAACCAAATGACAAGAAATTTTAATTTCAAATTAAAAATACAATCAAATTAAGATACAACAACAACGAAGATTAAAATAAAAATTACAGTGATTTGATATTACACGGATACGATCACATTCGTAATGGTGGGTTTCCAATGAGATTGTGGTATTGACAAATGCAATTCAAGTAATTTTTATTGAATACCCGATCCATCAAACCAAATAAAGGTTCTCCATGTTTTAGATATGCAGCAGTAAACTCAGCATCGCCTGCGACGTCGTTCCAAAATCGGACTAGCCAATCTGGCGCTTGCACTTCGTTGGTCTCATGATCCCAAGTGCAATGTTCGTTTCCCAACATCATATGAAAATGGCTGTATCGTTTTTCCAGAAGTTGAACTCGAGCGGTTATGTCGTCCATTGTGAAGTCTTTCCCGAACGCACCATTGATTTTGTCCAACAAGATCCACGTGATATTGTTGCGTAATCCTCTTRTGGGATCGTAGACACCATTGAGCTTACTCTCACGGAGGTCGTCAACAAGCTTAGTATCCATATGGATGCTCCATTCGGTTGAATTCGTATCGTAGAAAAAGAATTCTTCTTCGGATTCAGAATATAGTACATTGTTAGGCTGATCTGAACTCATTTTTTCCCCTTTTTTTTATGAGAATGCTTAGATGATGGAGAAAAATAAAGGTGTGAGGGTGTGAATTGGTTGTAAAGAATGTAGTCCAATGTTCCAAATTTATAGATGAGTTACAATCTCACAAGACAGTTGTATTCAATGTGTTGTCGTTGTCATAGCTAAAGATGAAAACATAATGCGTATGGTGTAGTCTTGTCATAAATAAAGTTGAAAAACGTGTGGAATAATGTCAGGTCTTGTCACATGAAAAGCTGAAAACCCTATTGATACATGTGTGGTATTGTCATCAGCAATTTTAGATAAATATTGAAGAAATAATTTTATTGAATAAGAAAAAACAAAGATTACACATTTGATTAAATAAGAAAATAAATGACGTGACAAATTCAAACAGACATTACAAATTAAACATAAAAAAAATGGCACACTCGAACTAAGATCATTTCTGATCCCATTTTATTACACATTTGAGTCCCAATACATTGATTACGCATCAATTGAAAGCTTCTTCCATGGTCTTCATTAATGGTGGGATGTCATACAAATAATACCTCCGTGATGCATCCTCACCGTATTCCTTTATGACCAAAAAAAAAAAAGTTAGTAATTCAAATGAAACCAACATAAACCAAATAATTAGATGTACACAGCAAGGTGGACTTTACATAGGCTGGAGAGACATTGTTATTGATAATGGTATCAATACACATCAACCGACGTTCTTCATCCAGAAAAACACCATCTTCAGAAAGTCTTGCCTTCCACCAACCGTACCTTATTTCCATTTTCTCAATCCGGTCGTAAATTTCTGCAATAGTGGGTGAAAACATGAACCGACGCTCGAGCATAGATTTTACCATCGGGACGCTCATGATAACGTGTGCTCTTTTTGCACCTCTTCGATACCCGTCATTCTGAGCACCCAAAAATACCAAAATGGCTCGTTCCATCTCCATGGTCCATGGTCCATTGTAGTAATCATTTTCTATTTTTAGAACATCTGGATGGTTTTCGTCAAAATTAGCCATATTAGCTAGTATAGTTTATGTCTCTTGAATAAGTTTGTTTTTTTYTACATATATATAGAGGAGTGATATATGTGTATAGTGTGGTTATTATTCTTCATTTGATTGCATTGCATTATTGTACCTTTGCCAGCTACAATTGTTGTGACCTTGCAGTCACATTTCCCAATTCAAAAATAGTGACAATGCAACACACACGCAAAGAAAAGAGAAATTAAAAAGAAAAAGGAATACGAAATGTACATTTGCCAGCTATAATTGATGTGACCTTACAGTCACACTTCCCCATTCAATTGGGAATCACACCTTTGACTTGTCTTGTCATCTGGATGCTTTATGACACACAAATAAATAGCTGCCCACCCACATATCAATTCACTGCAGCTTTTGCTAGTTATAATTGTTGTGCCATTGTGTTGTCTTCTCAAATGGTACTGTTTGGCCCCGAACCCAAATAAATATCTGCCCACCCACACATCAATTCACTGCAGCTTTGTCAGCTTTGCCATTGTGTTGTCTTGTTCTCAATTATTCCACAAGATAATCTCAAGAATTACAATGATAAATTACTCTCATTGCTATAAATATGTCAGGGAACATGCAATGGATAATTTATCAGCAAATACATATCAATTACTTCATATCTTATTAAAAAAAAGCTAATGGCAAACCACTTCAACGACCCAGATGGCGTTCCTACACTTCGCGTGAAAACACTCGATTACGGGTGTGAATTCAACACTAAGTGGACACTTTCCAGAGACGAACGTCTACTTGAATTCCTAATCCTTGAGAATGATATCCGAGGATGGAATCCAGATGACGAACTGTTACCAGACAACCGAGTGAAAGAAGCCAAGTGTTTACTTAACTGCTGCTTCAAAAATCAACGTGCCCTATCTGAAGATGACATCACAACTAGGATTGTCCAACTTCATAAACGATTCAGGTTCTTCAAAGAACTGGTTCGGACCCCTGGTACTGTTTGGAACGGGAATCTGAAATTGGTCTTAGGTGATCATAATGTACGAGAGAAATTTCTGCCTGTAAGTTAAACATGTTAGTTTTCAATTATTAAAAGTATTCTGAGTATTTTATTAATATTCTAACTTGTTGTGATGAATGCAGGATTGTCCAATCAAAACCTATTGCAACGCTTTTGATGAGGAGCCCTTGCTCACAAAAATGGAAGTACTGTTTGGAGATGTGTTCCCAACAGACCATAGTGGAGGCTCAACCAGTGGAAGTAGCGTTGACCATTGCACGCTGGCTTTTCGACACTGCTCTGCCTGTGTGGATTGCGTTTGTGTCTTCATAGTTTGACGTCTTTGTCTTATTGTAATAATAAATCTCTATTGCTTGGAGGCATTCCTTTTATGTTTTTATTATGTAATGTTTCTTATGTTATTGCGCTGTATGCTCTATTGTTTGGAGGCATTCCTTTTATGTTGTTATTATGTAATGTTTCTTATGTTGTTGTGCTCTATTGCTTGGAGGCATTCCTTTTATGTTTTTATTATGTAATGTTTCTTATGTTGTTGTGCTCTATTGCTTGGAGGCATTCCTTTTATATTTTTATTATGTAATGTTTATTGTGTTGTTGCACTGTATGCTCTATTGATTGGGAAATTCTGAACTGGACGACAAAACACAAAAGCGAAGTGTACTATTAAAATTAAAATAAATTACAAATCACGAGAAATATTGTGATCCCGTGCCACATCTCTTTTTCTTATGCGTCCTACGTAGATCGTGATCATGTCTTGGTGGGGGGGCTGCTGGTTCCTGGTTAGTCCCTTCCTCGTCCTCGTCATCATCATCATCATTACCACGCTCCATGACACCCCAAACTTGATGTGCACGATCTGCAGTCTCAGTAGGAATCGACATCGGAATAGGTGTCGTTTGGAAGTCCGGACGCGGATATCCCATTTCATTCGGATAATCGGCACGTATCAGATCGGTGAATGACTGTCCAACATATGCAGGAGTGTAAAAATCCGACGTTCCTATCGTCGGAACGTAATCACCTCCCACGTTATATGATGATCCACCATCTGCAAGGTAGTTACACAAAAACGAGGATGAGATATTAGATGAATATTATTGTTGTTGTTGTTATTATTATTACTATTGTTATTGTAACCCTAATTTATTATTACCGTCCTTGCTGTTGTTGTTGTTCAAACCCAAATGGGATAAATTAGATAAATATATATTTTCTGAATAGGCTAGTGCATACAATATAAAAGAAATAGAACGACAAACCCGGATACACCAACAATTACGAATGTTCAAAGCAATGCGAATTACAACTTCTAAAAGTGCTAGCGAATTACAACAAATGAGTAATTGAGAGATCACCGCCAAATCTAACATCAATGCCTAGAACTAGAACTCCCACCGCCTTGTGATGAACTAGCCACGTCTTCTGCACGGTATCGTTGTCTTGCGCGTACTTGGGCTTGGTCCATCTCGTTGGGAATTCTACTCCCCCTGAGTCGTCCAACTGTTCGCTGCCTCCTCGTGTGTGGATCGTGAACCAATTGAAAACTTGCCTCATTCCAGTCCTCCGCATCGGGCAACGGTTCAAATGACCCAACAGAGTATGTGTGTAGGTACGCAGCAGTGCTGTAGTAATCTTGGACGTAAACACGAGGATCCGCTCTAAATTCGGTACACGCCTTTATTGCATGGGAGCACGGAATACCGCTGGTCACACATCGACCACATGAGCACTCTATTCTCGACAAGGAAACTCGAAAGATTCGATCACGAGCTCCTCCGTTCACCTTCACAGAGACTTCGGCCGTCTGTGTCGCCCAATTAAAGRCCCTYACACCATAAGATGACCCCAATTGCTGTCTTTCTCTGAATAGGTTGTATATCTTATCAGGCCAAAATTGCTGCATGTTATGTAATCTCGTCGCATCTTTCAAYCGKTCGTAGAAATTRTGAACACTTCGAAGAAATGTGATTCGGACGATGGTGGTTATTGGGAGTCGTCTAGCACGCTTCATAACTCCATTGATGCACTCGGACATGTTGGTCGTGAGGATGCCACACCGTTTGCCGCCGTCGTGGGACAATGTCCACTTACTCTTATCAATGCCATCCAAGTACGCAAATGCATTTGGATCAAGCGCCTTGATCTGCTCCATTATTCTGTGAAAGACTGCAACCCTCGGTTCTGCTCCAGCTTTGAAACACATATCCTTCAATTTCACCGATTTGGCATGCGTGTTGAAGTTAGAAGAGACATGTCGCAAACAAAAAACGTTAGAAGAGAATAACAACTAATTTATTAAAATTAACAACCAATTTAATCAAATTAACAACTAACAACAATTCTCCCAAATTAACAATCTACAACAAATTTATTCAAATTAAAAATAACAATAAACCCAACAACAATAATAATATAACACCTAAATACTAAAACTAACATCTAATTAACTAATATATTAAATTAAACAAAAAAAAAATGAAAACATACCTCAAAAACCTGCTGCCTCCCTTCTCCTCCCGCTGGTGTGTGAAGTGTGTGTGAGTGTGGGTTGTGAGGGTTAGGGTTGGTGTTTGTGGGGGTTATAAGGCGTTTTTTTTTTTTCACTTTTGCCCCGGGACGCTCTTGGGAGAAGCGTCCCGGACCCCGGGGCTTTTTTTTTTTTTTTTTTTTTTTTTCCATTTTCGGTCGGGACGCGTTTGGGAGAAGCGTCCCGACCCCGAAATTAAATTCTTTTTTTCATTTTCGTCCCAAAAACTTTTGAGGACGTAGGACGTAAAACAGGTCCGGGACGCTTTTCCCAAAAGCGTCCCGAAGGGCGGGACGCTTTTGCCAAACGCGTCCCGCCATATTTTTTTAATTTTTTTGAAAACTGATTTAATTTTTTAATTTTGAATTAAATATATATTATTTAATTTTACCGACGAATCATAGCAATTAGGGAATTGTTTGAGTCCCGTAGAGGCTGAAGAAGTGAAAGTTGAAATTCGAAGTCAAGATAATCTCTCTACTTTGAAGAAAATATTGTGAGGTCCATTGACCAAACATAATTTAAATATATCATCTCAATTTTCATACTAATATATATCATATCTTTTTTTATTCTTATCTGTTTTGCACGAAACAATAGATAATTGAATTGAACCAAAACTGAAGATACATGTCTATCAATTTGAACGGATGTTTTAAAATTATTTGGTTCACTTTTCACTATGATTTTCGCATGCTATAATGTATAAAACATTATAAATTATAATTCTACTCTCTTCATTTGAAATTTTTTTGTTCTGTTTTATTTACCGTATACTAAAGATTATTTTAAGTACTTTTACCCCACCTTAATTATTTCACATTTTTTATAATTTTAAACAAAAGGTTATTATAATCATTTTTATATATATAATTATAACACGATCTTATTTCTTAATATTCATCAATTATCAAAGATAAAATGTAACGAAGGTTGTAATATTTTTAACTCTCCAAAACTACTATTAGTAAAAAATAATTGAATAAATACGTAAGAAATATAATCATAATCCAGTTTTATTGTTTACTTTAGAAATAGAACTCACCAAAACTACTATTGGTTGCGATTTTGTTGTATGGATATCTTCATCTTCATCTCCCTTTTGCTTTTTTTCTTTTTAAATAAATTTAGTTATGTCACTTATTAGAAATTATATTTCTATGAAAATATCATATACACAAAGCTTTGTTTTCTCCTTTATTGAATTTACGAAACTACCACAAGATATAATTAATTTTTTATGAAATTATTTATATTTCCCGAGATCTGTTGGCTTTCAATTTGATTTACTTCCTACTACTTGCACAGTACATAAATATCTATCTGAAGCCGCTTTATATTCAAACCCCAAAATCAAACATCAATAAAAAAACAAAAATCCCCAACAATGGAGAGCGAGTCGCCGGAATTCACAGACGAAGCTAGCCTTAACAACCACCCTCAGATTACCCTCATCAACACCTTCTCCGATATCACCGCCTGCGCCTCCAAATCCGAAGCTCTCTTCTTCTTGGAGTCCCACAACTTCGATCTCGCCGCCGCCGTCTCCACCTTCCTCGACAACGCTAACCCCGCCGCAGATGATCCGTCCTCTCCGGCGGCGCAGCCTCAACCTCAGTACTCTCCGTCTCAGTTCTCTGCTTCTCCCTCTCGATCTCGATCCCCTTCGCCGCCGCCTGCCTCCCGCTCTTACGGTCTCCGCTCCGCCGCTAAACCTAAAGCTGGGGGCTCGACTTCTGGTGGACGGATACGCGGCGAAGGCGGCGGAGGAGGTGGTGGAATTAGAACTTTGGCAGATCTGAATAGAAACCCTAAGCACGAGGAGGATTCTGATAGCGATCCTGATTTTGATCCTCAGGAGTACTACACCGGCGGGGAGAAGAGGTATAATTTTGTACTTTCTCGGATGCAATTGATTGGTTATGTATTTAGGGCCAATTCTGATTTCATTATATATTTAGATTTATGAGATTGATCTTGGTTTTGGAATGGTGGTTGTTTGAGTTTGGGTTAGGGTTAGGGCTTAGAACAATGGCAAAAGCTTCATTATTAAAATCTATATGATTTAGGTCATGAAAACTTGATTTAGAGTCCAAACATTTATCTTAATGCTGTTTTACGAATGCCCTTTGAACGTTTCGCTTGTATATGGCTCATGCTACTCTATGTTTACAGTGGGATGCTTGTTCAAGATCCATCAAAGGCAAATAATGATGTGGATGAGATATTTAATCAAGCGAGACGAGCAGGAGCCGTAGAAGCGTCTGCAGAACACGGTGGGCCTTCTTCAAGCTCGAGAAGCTTTGCTGGAACTGCAAGGCTACTTTCTGGGGACGTGCCATCAACCCCTCAGCCGCCTGAGTTTGTGAATCGCAGCATTACTTTCTGGAGAAATGGCTTTACAGTTGATGACGGGCCTTTAAGAAGGCTCAATGATCCAGAAAATGCACCTTTCTTAGAGGTGTCTTTTATTATTATTTTTTAAAAAAATATTTATAGTAGTAAGATTGAATTCAAATTGTCCTATTGAAAGTTTTTATTTGAAATAGTTCGAGTATTTCTGTGGGAATTTTTTCTAGTCAGTTATTACTAATTGAAAATTCTTTAGTTGAAGCTTTTCTAATGGATTATTATTCATATACATGCAGAGTATTATGAAATCTGAGTGCCCAAAGGAACTTGCACCTGCAGATAGGAGGACTCAAGTTCATGTTAACTTTACAAGGAAGGAGGAAGACTACAGGGTTTGCCCTCACTTCTAATAATTTAATGGGATAATTACAAAAACTATCCCTGAAGTTTAATAGTGTTAAAATTTAAGGGGCAAAATGTTATATTTTTTATAAATGTGAAGGTGCATTTTGATTTATTTTTTTTTGCTTATGAAGTGGTAAATATAAAGAGAAAATAAAACTCACGGGTAGTTATATTTTTTTGAATATTATCTTGTGTGTGTGTGTGTGTGTGTTTGTAATTAGGTCAAACCTCAAGGGTACTTTTTGTAATTAACCCATGATTCAATGGGATGATTACAATAATACTCGGTTTAGCTTAACTACAAAAAACAAACAAACAAAAAAAACAAAAAAATAGATATCTTTAAAAATTGTAATACCGCCTTGAATATGCCGCAATTTATAAATTAGAATCATATGACAATGGGGTATTTGTAATCTTAAAAAATTACTGTGTTGCTCCGTGCTTCACTGGGATAATTACGAAACCACTCTAAGGTTAAGCTTAACTATTGAAAATCCCAGTTATCTTTTAAAATTTCAAATACCCCTTGAAGTTCATTTATTTACAATATTCCTCCTCAATTGGGCTCAATTTATAAAATAGAAACATGCTACAATGGTTGTAATGTTGGAAAATAATGATTTATGTATATATAAATTTCTTTCCTATTTCTTTTCTTTTATTATCTTACAGCAACCCGAGCAACGCCAACTCCCCTTTCGCGGTGTTGGACGAACTCTCGGTAGCACCAGTGACACAACACCCGTGGAGTCAAACAGTGTTACGACTGTGTTGACCACTGCTCCGGCCCCGTCTCTCGGTCTGGTCGTCGATCAGAATGAACCTTGCACGTCTATTCAGCTGAGGTTGGCTGATGGGACCCGCATGGTTTCACGGTTCAACCACCGCCACACAATCAGAGATATCCGGGGTTTCATCGATGCATCGAGACCCGATGGGCCGAGGACTTATCAGCTGCAGACTATGGGCTTCCCTCCGAAGCAGCTCGCTGGTCTGGACCAGACGATCGAGGAAACTGGAATTGCCAATTCGGTTGTGATCCAGAAATTGTAGATTATATATATTATTATTATTGTTTGCGATAATAATTTGGCAATTGTCATCAGGTTGCAGTGACCATATATGCTTGGGCAAACACTGGTGTCTTGAATTTTGTTAGCCACAGATTTTTCAGAGACGTTTTATTTTTATTGACTTAATTTTTATTTTATTGTTTATACTAGACACAATTTGTTTGTTGTGCCCTTTTATCATTACGAGTTCAGGGTCGATTGTGGTGGAAGGTGCCCCCGCTCTTTTTTAGTACAAATCACAAATCACTTGCCTGATTTGCCCAAAGGGCAGCTTTGATCAATTGAATTTTGAGAAGAGGGAAATATCATTTCAATTTAGGCCATTCCAAGTCCTAAATTTTTTAATTTTAATTTTTTCATGGGATTTGTACATCTCTTATCATTGGGCTCTCACTCGATTCCCAGGAGACTGTTGTTTCTGGTAAATTAAACATTGTTATTATCTTCATTTTGCTTGAGCATTTGCTTTCTTGACTATTGTTTTCACCATTTTTAGCAAACATTTGACTGGTTTTACCCATCATTTTCTGAAGTTTTTTTGTGTAAAATCAAATTTTACAAAGTGCGGAATGACTTTACAATGAGTATTATTCTTATTGCAGAACAATAGAAGAAGTCTCATATACATTACAAAAATTACATCCAAACAAAATTACACAAACATTTGCACATATATATTATTAGGAGAAAAAAAAAAGTATAGGTTTACTTTTTAATCTTCATAGGCCTTACTCATGTCACTAAAACAAAATGCTTGATTAAAATAAAAAATTCTCCAATCACCACCTCAAAGAAAAACACAAAATATTTGTTATATTCTTCTCCGCAAAGCTCAGATCAACAATGTCGACACCTCAAGCGACACCGGCCTTAATGAACATATTTTGATCTCGTACGTTGTATGTGCAGATATCCCATCCCAAGTCTCCGACCTTTTCTTGACCACTTCGAGCGGACACTTAGACGGAACATCGTCCATAATCCTCGCAACGCCAATGTATTTCCCACAGTTCCGACACAGCAATTTGGTCCGCCGTTGAATCAGTCTCCACGAGTTCCTGGATCCCAAATACGGCAACCAGCGAACTTTGTTTTTCTGCGTAAACCTGCTCTCATCAATCGAGAAAAACGAAATAACTCCCCGTTTCATCGACTTGCTGTATTTCGCATCGATGCCTGATATAACGCGGTTGCACGAGTTGAGGTTTAGCTCGTATCCGCAAGAGCCACAGCTGCCAACATATATATAAGCAATCAGAAAGATTATTGAATCGAGTGTCATCTTGGAATAATTACAAGAATACCCCTACGGTTTAATTTAATTGCGAAAAAAATTCAGCTAATCGTTTAAAATTACAAATTACCACCCCTGAGTTTTATACATGTTTTTACAAATTTACCCCCTAGCCCGCCTCGCCCAATCCTATTTATACCATTGCCTAGCCATTAGGCCCCTGCAGTCTTGTAGATTATAATGGATGACAATTTGTAGAACACTGCTAGTAAGCAAACAGTAATAGATTATAGATTATAATTTTTGCCATTAATACAAAAAAAAAAAAAAAATAGATTTTTCAAAGTTTCGGGGGTGAATTGTAACTATATGTACAAAAAAGGATAGAATGAAAGAGAGATGAGTGAGAATATAGTACCTGTAAGATACGTGTGTGTTGAAAGAGTAGGAATTAGATGACGAGATTGATGACAATGGAAAACAATCTTCAGCGCTTATGTCGGTGCTCATCTTACTATGTGCAGTGTGTGTGAAAATGTGCGTCTTTTATTTTCTATTTTATCTGAGTTCGAAGGACAGGGACAGAAATGGGCGGACTAGAAAAGGCTTGTAACGGTAACTAGCTGGGGGATGATAGCCTGTGCTCGGGTGTAGCTACGCCTCAATGAAAATTAGGAAACGGTGTAAATGGGCCGTCTTCTGGACCAAAGAAAAAATTATTAGTGAGTGAGACTTTGTTACTGCCAAATTTCTTTTTTTAAGACTTTCATTGTTTCTTTGATATTAAAGGGTGATAAATTTTAAGGGAAATTACAAGAATAACTAACTTAACTTTTTTTTTTTCAATTTTACGATGACTTGAAACTTTTTACAATTATACTTAGATTTTCTTATTATTTTAATTTATTACGTATATTCTTTTGAATGGTTATAATTGATTTTATCCATTCAAATCCACCTTCTGATCTCTTCAAATCTATCTTCGTATCCCGATCTCTTTTAATACAATTTTTAGTCACAATTTTTTTTTTTTTGCAATATACAAAATAAAACTTTTATCTTCTGACTTTTCAAATCTACATACTGATCTCCACTGATACAATTTTTAATTTTATTTTTTCGTCGCAATATAACAACATAAAACTTTTATCTCCTAACTGTTTTCAATCTTCGCATAATTTAAAGGAAAAATTACAAGAATAACTAACTTAACTTTTTCTTTTTACAATTTTACGATGACTTGAAACTTTTTACAATTATACTTAGATTTTCTTATTATTTTAATTTATTACGTATATTCTTTTGAATGGTTATAATTGATTTTATCCATTCAAATCCACCTTCTGATCTCTTCAAATCTATCTTCGTATCCCGATCTCTTTTAATACAATTTTTAGTCACAATTTTTATTTTTTGTCGCAATATACAAAATAAAACTTTTATTTCTTAACTTTTCAAATCTACATCATGATCTCCACTGATACAATTTTTAATTTTTTCGTCGGCAATATACAAATAAAACTTTTATCTCCTAACTTTTTAAGTCGCATTTGGTTTATATATAATTTCAAATTGAAATATACAAAATAAAACTTTTATCTCCTCAAAATCTTTTCAAGTTGGTAGTAATTGGTTTGATATATAATTTGAAGTTTAGTTGATATATCTCTTCGATTAAAATATACAAAATACATTTAAAGAGTATTGAGTTGATATATAAATACTATAATTATATATAACTCGAAGGTTGATGTTGATATATAATTTAAGTTGATAAACTTCTTTTCACGTCAAGTAGTATTTGGATATAACTCGAAGATTATACTACAATTTTATTGAGTTGATATATAAATAAGGTTGATCGGATTGATATATAACGTAGATCAACTTCTTTTCTAGTATTTGGATATAACTCGAAAACTATACTACAATCAATTTTTCTCCAAAATTGATTTGCGTAGAGGTTTCTCCAAAATTGATTCAGAATTGAGTGACAGTTTGTTAGTTTTTCTCGTATTTTTGATAAAACGCTCGTGGAAAAGGTATTTTTAAACTAATTTTGTTGTAAACGTAAAATTAATTTTCTTTACTTAAAATTTGGTAGTTATGTAAATTACCCTAAATTTAAGACTTTCATTGTTGGGCTTAACCTCCATGTTTTAAATATCACTTTTACTTGGGCTTAAGTAAGCTGTGGGTCTCGTTTCATTATACTACTACACCGAATACATATTTATTAATTTAAACCACAATATCCATTACTTTGTACTTAAAATATCACGTAATTTTATTGATTTAAATAGAAAAAACTCGTTATTTTTCATGTAAAATTTCATCTCTTTAAATACAAATGTTCATAATTTTTACAAATATATTTAACGTCATACACACAAGTTCATCAATTTCACCTTAAAAGTTCATTCTAGTGTATGTAATAATTTGCCCAACTAATTTAACATTTGCATATTATGCGAGATTTAAAAAGTGTGATATGTATTAAAAAAAATTTAAAAAAATTATATTGAAAATGGTCGTAATATTATTTGTTCCATTTTACAAGAAAATTATTCTTTATAATAAATTATTTTTACACACAAATTTGAATGTTATTTGTTCTAATTACAGTAAGAATAAGAATGATTTTCACAATAAAGAATTTTCAAGTATTTTTACCGTCAGTCACGAAATTAGTTGTAAGGTATATCAAAATCCTTGAATTTGACGGTAAAACATGTAGAAAATTAAGTTTGTAAAATGTAAAACATACAAGACCCGCATGTCACGTGTGAATATGTGATATAAAAAATTAAAATTTGTAAGACACTGATAATTCTATTAAAAAATATCGTACATCTAACTTATAGTATATGTAATATTATTATTATTATTATTATTATTATTATTAGTATTATTATTTTGCGTAAGACACTAAATTGTTTATGTAGATATATAATGTGTATATCAATGCATTATATTGAGATTAGATAACGTGATTTAGAATATATTTAATATTTATTTTCATAGGCGTAATAATTTATTATTATTTATTTTATTTTTAGTTTTTGTTTCCTTTTTTTTTTGGGCGTAACAATAGTTTTTATATATATTTTTAATATTATTCTCAATGCATTATATTAGAATTAGACAGGAAAATTTAAGTTTATATTTTTTTTATATTTATTTTTCTTTTATAAGAAATTTATATAACTCGTATTTTTCTTAAATAAAATATTTAAAATTATAAAACGAAAACTATTTAAATTTTTACTATAAATAAATATGATTTCAACTTATATAGATTTTTTTTATAATTAAACATGACTGATTTATATTTTTATATTAGGAGAATAACAGTAAGAAATTGAATTGGGCAAAATATGATAAAGAAAATATTGAGTTAGATAACATATAAAAGAAAATTATTGAATTGGACAACATATTCTAATAAAAAAATATTAAATTAGGTAAAATATAATAAGACGAAAATAATAAATTAGGTTAGATATTAGGCTCGGATGACACCGAAAAACCAAAAAAAAAATTTCGAAACTAACGGAGCATGAGAAATAAACACATAGAATGAGAGAATTTTCTATTTATATATAAGAGAAATATAAAGTGAAGTGAATCTGATCGTGCATCAGACAACATATAAATTTATATTTGTGTACAGTTACATTACATAATAGACAAAAATATACATCAATCAATATTATTAGGTACATTATATCAAAGTTAAATATACCGCAAAATATCGATATTGAAATTGTGCAATTATAACAAAATATTACGCTAAAATTAATTCTATGTGAGTACATACAATAGTGTGGAAGCAAATAATAATAATAAAAGTAAGAGGTGGTTTTATAAGAGGAAGAATCCCTTTTCCTACCAAAATCATTTCATTAAAATAACGTTTGTTCACGAACTATTTGGACTTACAAGATCGGATTCCCTCCTAACTTACCAACATAGTTACACACTATTTCTAATTACTTTTCTAACCAATTCCCTTGGATTTCTTTGAACCTATAGAACTCCCTTTTATGGTTAACAATATATTAATCCCTAGTTCATTTTTCAAAAAGTATAAAAATTATTGTCTTAATATTATATCTAATGTCGAAACATGTACTATGATACTAAAACACTAAATTATATAAAATATAAGTATTTGAGTATTCTTACGTTGTCTAAAAGTTCAGAACTTGAAATATTTTTACAATGAAACCTATCTATTATTTATATACATGACATAAGGCGGTTTCCTTGTGCACGGTGGATTTCTTCATGTTCCAGGCTACGCGGCCTAATTGATACTAACCACCTTAGGAAAATAGAATCCTTGTACGATTTTACTTCCTTCTTTAGTCGATCATTCCTTGAGTATAATTCGAATTCCTAAATTCTTTGTTAACTTCTTTATCGCTTCACGGTCTTTCTTTGTTGATGATATTTTCGAATCGAATATAGATCTTGAGGCTCATTGTAACTATATTACTAGATTCGCAATTTCTTAATATCTTGAAAACCTTCATTTCAGTTGAGCACGTGTAGCTACATCTTCAAAATAGAGAACAAATTACAAATCAGTTCTTTACTCAATAAAATTATATAAAAAAAAAACTTTTGGATACTAAAACTTCCCTGAACATCTGTTTTGACTTACTAAACACTTGATCTTATGATAGCTTCCAAGAAATACTTTGAATGGTGCAAAACCTTATTTTACAATCTCCCCTTTGGGCATTCAATTCGAAAACCCTTATTTCTTGAATACCTACAACCAAGTAAAAACGAATCCTAAACATAAACACACATCTAAATGTAGCCACACATATATACCTGAATATTCTAATTTTGTAAGGGCTAAGCAACTTAAATGTAAGTCTAGCACATAAAATAGATTAATCTGTTTAAGAAGTCACACTTGCCAAAAAAGTTATATTTCAATAAACAACCATCAAAAGATGAAACTATGTATAATTTAACACTGTACTTAGTTTCCGAAATGTCTTAACCCAGTTAGGTCACACAACCCACCAACACCTGTTTTAAAATTAATGACAAGTTTTGAGAATATTCAGGGTACCAGTGTTAAACATCAATCCAAACTAGAGCGACCTAATGGATTCAGGTCGCACGAGTACAAACCTGATCAGCGATCTGATAACTTCAGGTTGTACGAGTGCCGACCTAATTAGCTACCTGATAACTTCAGGTCGCATGAGTGCCGACCTGGTAGGTCGTATGAGAGGTCGTCATAAGAGCCTGCTGCGCTTACTTGGCGCCTACACTACATCAGATGATGTTAGTCCTAGTTCAGTATTATATCCAGCCCATTAGCTGTCATATTATACTGTATCATTATTTGCCACACATTATAAGTTGACGTTGTCATGATGTACTGTAACATTTCTAGCCACATGTTATAGGCCAACTATAGTCAGCTATGTTGCTATATATAGCTGTATAATTCACTGGTGTAATGCATGAAAAATATTGATCAAAAGCATATACTGAAATATTATAAGCTCGCCATTCACTTGCATAAGCTCGCTATGAGCTCACCATTTTTCTTTCATGGTATCAGAGCAGGATTGAAGGTCTGAGTCTGATACACTGTTACACAAAGATGTTAGATAATATCTCTTCTTCCTCAGCCCAAACCTTTCCACTCTATCTCCAAGTTTATCCTCAAAGTTAACTCATTTCAACCAAATTAGATGAGAATAATTATTTGATCTGGAGACAGTAGGCCTTGACAACCATCAAGTGGTATGGTCTTGAAGCATTCATTAAGAAAGGATCTCCAACTCCACCACAGTTTATAACTACTGAAGGAGAAAATCAGACAAACCCCTTTTTTTCCATATGGGAAAGACAAGATCCGATCTTAACCTCATGGATTTTGTCTTCTTTGAGTGAGAGTATCCTTGTTTTTAACTGTTGGTTTTAATACATCTAAAGAAATATGGTCTGCTCTTGAGAACAATTTTGCCACCCAGTCTCAGGCCAAGATTGTCCAGTATAGGATAATGCTGCAATATTTAAGAAAGAATGACTTGTCAATGAAAGAGTATTTAGGAAAGATGAAGTCTTGTTGTGATGTTTTGGCTTCTACAGGGAACAAGATTTCCGAAAAGGATCAAATCTTGCACATTTTAGATGGATTAGGAAGTGAATATGACTCAGTGATGGTTAATGTTACATCTTGGCCTCGGCCTTGCACACTAGCTGAGCTAAATGCACTTTTGCTCAACTATGAAGCCAAATTGGAAACCAACATCAACAATGTTTCATATGTTAATACAGAAGGATCTCAACCCTCTACCAATGCTGCTACACTGGTCAATACTGCAAGGGTTAACAATAATAACTATCAACAAAGCAGAGGAAGCTCAAGAGATGGTAGATGAGGCAGAAATTCAAGAGGTCGAGGTGGAAGATCAAATGGAGGAGATATGATCGTTTGTCAAATTTGTTGTATTTCTGGACACACAACAGACAGATGATGGTACAGAAATGATGACTCTTACAACAGCACCCAATCTAACCAGCAGTCATTCAGACACCCTTCGCTCAATATAACACATTTTGAAAACAGTGGGAGCATGAGCTCGCATTAAGACTATGACTCAGATACTATTTGGTTTTCTGATTCTGGAGCAACTGCGCATGCCACAAATGACCTCTCAAATCTGAATATGGCCTTAGAATATTCTGGAGGGAACATGCTTCAGATGGGAAATGGAGCTGGAGTGAACATTAATCACATTGGTAACTCTTTTCTCAAAGCTCCTCTCAGTTCTAGAACCTTTTTGCTCAAAAATCTACTTCACGCTCCCTCAATCACTACAAACATGCCCAGTCTCTCTAATTTTGCCTTCGACAATAATGTTTTTTTTGAATTTCATCCTTCTTATTGTCTCATTAAGGACCAAACAACCAAGGCTATCTTACTCAGAGGGATAGTTAAAGATGGACTCTATCATTTCAATCTTCACAACACCAAGTCAGTTATTTATCAACCTCCACCTGCATCACCCTTCATCAATCAGCTTCAAGCTTGTCTTGCTTCCAGTTCTCAGAACAAAGAGCTTATTTCTGATCTATGGCATTCTACATTAGGTCAATAGATAAGGCACTGAAAAGTTGTAACATTCCTTATAACAACAATAATAAAAATCCATCTTTATGTTTCTCTTGTATGTTGGCAAAAAAGTCACAAGATTCCTTTTCCAAACTCTCAATTCACTAGCTCTCAACCCCTTGAACTCATTCACTCATATCTCTGGGGACCATCACCTATCAAATCAAAAAATGGTTTCCTCTATTATGTTAACTTCATTGATCATTTTAGTATATACACATGGATTCATCTCCTAAAATCCAAGGCTGAAGTTTCCAATGCCTTTGTTCACTTTAAAAATCTGGTTGAGAATCAACTAAACTACAAAATCAAGAACTTTCAATCAGATGGTGGCACTAAGTATAAGCCCCTTGCTAAGTTATTTCAGGATTATGGTGTTAATCATATGATATCTTGTCCTTATACACCAGAACATAATGGTGTGTGTGAAAGGAAATATAGACATCTTGTTGAGATGAGGCTGTCTTTGCTTGCTCACTGAAACCTACCTCTTAGGTTTTGGGATGATACCTTCACTACTTCTGCTAACATTATCAACAGAATTCCTTGCAAGACAAATTTCTATAAAACTCCTCTTGAGTGTCTCTTCAATCAGAGACCTGATTATAGTTTTCTTAGAGTGTTTGGTTGCCTCTGCTATCCTCATATCAGACCCTATAATTCCTACAAACTCCAAGACAGGTCGGTTCCAAGTAATTTTCTTGGTTATAACACTCAATACAAATGATACAAAGTTTTGTTACCTTCTAGGAAAGATGATAATCTCTAGAAATATTGTGTTCAGTGAGCATGAGTTCCCATACAAGTCTAAAAAAGTTGCTAACTCTCAACATTTCACCTTGTCCCCTTTGTCATCTATCCTAACACCACCTCAATATCATACCTTTTCCATCTCAACTTTTCACACATGACACACCATCAACACCTTTGAATAATAATTCCGCATCTACAATCACATTACCTAATCAAAATCCTTCTTCACATCAATCACCTTGGCATAATCACTCCAACACACCTCAAAGCTCCAACACTACAGTCCCTTTTGTTGTTCAACTCCCAGCCTTTTCTAATGATCACTTTAGTCCTTCTGCACCATGTCAGCCTCAGAACCTACATCCTATGCTGACAAGGTCTAAAGCTGGCATACACAAGTCTAAAATACTCTCTACAGAGGTAATACATGAGGATGATGAACCATTGACTGCTTATCGAGCTCTTATGACTGGAGTTTGGAAACAAGCTATGCAGCTGAGTACAATTCACTAATCAAGAATCACACTTGGATTTTGGTTCCAGCACATGAAGGGAGAAATGTAATCGGTTGTAGATGGGTGTTTAAAACCAAGAGAAACATTGGTGGATCAGTTGCTAGACATAAAGTAGGATTTAGTTTCTGTTTTTCATGTAATTGTGGTGTTTTTCTCGTGTTTTTAATTAGGTTTTAGTGTCATTTTTAGTGGTTTTGAGTCGAGTCTTATTAGATTTTTCGTTTGTTTTCTCGTTTTGTTGTTTTTTGTGTTTCTCTTTGATTTTATACTTAATATAGATTAATGGGTTTAATTAACTTTATGTTTAATTTAGGTATTTTGAAGTATTCTAGTCTGGATATAGTCGAGTGTGGGCGTACGAGTAGAGTTTTAGCGAAATTGGGCCTCGATTTGAAGAATTACGGCTGACACTGGGTACGTGTTTCGATACTGGGTTACCCAGTGTCCGAGCGCAGCGCCCAGCACACGTCCGCACGCACCGCCGAGAGCTGCCGAGTCCCGCGCGCACCCGCCGAGCCTTGCGCGCCACACCTGCCGAGAGCTGTCGATCGACTTACCCAGCAGTCGAATCGACTGCTAGGTAGTGTGTTTTCCGCCCACGCGTCGTGGACACTGGTACGTGTTTCGACACTGGGTTAGCCAGTTTCCGCCACGCATCGCGGACACTGGGTACGTGTTTCGACAATGGGTTACCCAGTGTCCGAGCGCAGCGCCCAGCACACGCCCGTAAGCCTGCTGAGCCCGCCCGGCCACGCCCGCCCAGTCCTGCCCACAGCTGCCGACACTGGTTACGTGTTTCAACATTGGGTTACCTAGTGTCCGAGCCATCTCGCCCAAATGTCGAGCCATGCTGAGTCATATCGAGCCATATCGACCCAAATGGTCTATTTTGACCATTTTGGGTCAAATTTGGTCAAACATGGGAAATCCAAGCTTATAAGGCTTATTTGACCCATTTACCCCTAATAGAACCTATTATAAATAGAACCTRACTCTCATTTTGTAAAGACATCTCCTCCCAATCCAATCTTAGGTTTGAGATTATTCTCTCTCTCTAGATTTAATTTCAAGCCTTGCCTTGAATTTGTAAGCTCAAGAAGGATTCAAGTACTCACTTGAATTTTTAATTCCTTGCAATTTCAATCAAACTTTTGGATTCTCTCTTTAATTCTAGTAAGCTTTCTTTTAATTTCATGCTTTGTTCTTCATTTGTTTTATGATTTTTGCCTTAGGTATTAGAATTTGTGCTTGATCTTGTGAATCATCCATGGAATCTAGATGAGTGACACATCTAGATCATAGATAGAGGCCTAGATCATTTAATTTCACGCAATTTCATATGTTTCATGCATTTTCTTCATTTTTATGCCTTTTGTCTTAGCACCTTGAATTCATGTTAGATCTTAAGAATTGGTTATGGAATGTAGATGAGTGACACATGTAGATCATAGATTGGGTCTTGGATCGTCTTGATTTTGAGTTTTTCACATGCTTTATTTGCAATTTAATTTTCCTGCATTGTTTCATGCTTAATCCTAGATCTATGCTTTGTTGCTTGTTATTTTTCATAAAGTTTTAAACTTTCCCCTCTATTTTCATTACTTTATCCATTCATGCTTTCAATTTTTGCTTATTTGCATTATTTGAGTTTTTATGCATTGTTGTACCTTGTACTTGCATGCTTGTACTTGGTGAAACATTGCTTGTTCTTGCTTAAATTTCCAATTTTGCTTGCATTTTCATTGAAGGCATACGACCGAGGCATCTGACAAACTTGCTATTTCAATTTCTGGTGTAGTTTAGCTGGTTTAATTGCTTTATTTTCTTTTTCCTTTTATTTCTTCAAGCTCCAAACACATTGATTCTCAAAATCGAATTGAATTCTGATAATATCAAGCCAAATGAACATTTATTTCTAAAAACCATGAAAAACTACACTTCAGTTGCTCAAGGTTTCTCTCAGCGAGCTGGTTTTGATTTTGTGAGACCTTCAGTACAGTTGTTAAGCCAACAACAATAAGGATAATCTCGAGTCATGTTGTTTCTTGTGGATGGGATGTTAAGCACCTTGATATTAATAATGCAATCCTACATGAAGATTTACAGGAAGTGATCTATATGAAACAACCTCCATGTTTTGAACAACAAAAGAATAAACAACTTATCTGCATACACACCAAGGCTAGCTAAAGCCTTAAACAGGACTCTAGAGAGTTGTTTGGCAAAATTCAAGGAATACTTCATGGTCTTGGGTTCACAGGTTCAAAGGTTGATGCTTCCCTTTTTTACAAAATAAATGATGGCTCAAGAGTTTATCACGAATCCTGAGATACTTAGCAGGCACCATTGATCATGAATTGAGAATAACGAAAGCTCCCAATTTCAATTTGACCGGATCTTCTGATTCAGATTGCGTTGCCGACCTTGATGATAGAAAGTCCATAAGTGGTTCTTGTGTCTATGTTTGAAACAATCTTGTGTCGTGGAGTTCAAAAAAGCATGGCTTCATGTCAAGATTAAGCACTAAGGCAGAGTACAAGTTTAGCAAACACTGCAGCTGAAATGACATAGATAGGATATCTGCTCAAGGAATTAAAGATTGGATCAGTTAAGACACCTACTGCTTGGGTGGATAATTTGAGCACTATTTCTCTAGCGTCAAATCCATCTTTGCATGCAAGAACTAAGCACATTGATCTTGATCTATTAGAGACAAGATTGTTTCACAACAGCTAATTGTGCAGCATGTTCCTTCTTCAGAACATATAGTTGATATCTTAACAAAACCTTTGAGCGAGCAATTCTTCACCACAGAGACAAACTGAGAATCATATCTAGAGCTACGTAATGGATTCAGGTCGCACGAGTGCTGACCTTATTAGCGGCCTGATAACTTCAGGTCGCATGCGTGCCGACCTGATAGATCGTATGAGAGGTCGTCACAAGAGCCAGTTGCAATTACTTAGAGCCTACACTACATCAAATGATTTCAGCCCTAGTTTAGTATGATATCCAGCCCGTTACAGCTATCACATTATACTGTAGCATTATTGGCCACACATTATAGGTAGTCGTTGTCAGGATGTATTGTAATATTTCTAGCCACATGTTATAGGACAAGCTATAATCAGCTATGTTGCTATATATATATATATATATATATATACATGTATGATTCACTGATGTAATGTATGAAAAATATTGATAAAAAACATACTAGAATATTATAAGCTCGCCATTCACTTCCATAAGCTCGCTATGAGCTCGCAATTTTTCTTTCACCCATATATCAACATCAGCCAACATAAAATTACATCAGATCCTCACTACAACAAAACTACAAACAAGTAAGATCTGATGTCACCAAACAACAACATTCAATAATCATAAGCGTCTGACGTGGCTTCATCCTCCTTTGATAGCTCCTCTGCACCATCCACTCGTTCATTCATATCATCCACTACAACAATCTTCTTCCCTTTGCTCTTTCCTCCTCTGTCCTTGCCTTTTCCTTTGCTCTTCTAACACTTATTCGATTTAGATGCTGAAGAACCTCGTCGTTTGGGCTTGAGAGCTTGCTGGATGTCTTAAGGTAGACTACATATTTATAGGCACACCATTCATAATCAGACCAAAATGCAATTTCTTGGGTTATAAATTCAGGCATTGATGAAGTAACACTTGAGGGTTTTATTAACTCAATGTTGCATCCAAGAAGTTGTACAATACATTCTTACGGCTGACAATAAGAGGGAGAAGCTCGAGCTCAAGCACATAACCCTTACGAAGATCTAACTTAACTTATAACAGGAACACGGGTTACATGGCATATGAGACAATATGGTAAAAATCAACTTTCCTAAAGCAAAGGTTTGAAAATACACTTACTACAATTTGTAATACTTTAATATTATAGTATAATATGCATACTTTTACCTGAAAATTATAATTTTAGAGTTTACTATGATTTGTAATATTTTTTAACCTGAGATTAGACTACATTGAAACTTGAAGTAGTAACAGGAGCTTTGTCAGCTTTTTTTATTTTAAAAGAAAAAAAAAAGTATTTTACCATCAAAAGGGGAGTCGCCATATTAAGAAAATCAAGCTGTAGAGTTTAGCACATCAACAAATTCTCCAACAACAATGATAATAAAAAGAGGGGAACCCTAAGCGAATGTTGTCAAACAAGGATAAAAGCACTGCCACACGCAATCCTCTACCTCTCCTTCTCTTGCGGTAGCACACACCTCGGCACCTTAAACCACTCCCCAGTCCACAAATTATAGGTAACAAGCTAGTTCATCTACCTTGACCTCAACGATAAAATAATCAAACCCTTGTTACTCAAACAAGTCATCCTAACGTGCTTCCCGTAAAATTCCAAGCACCATATATTTTTCATTCTGTCAACCTCCTTCCACAAAGACTTATATTTTGCAGTTCCCAGACACACACGCATGTCGTCGCATTCTTGCTCAGCAGCCCCACCACCATTATCCTCGCTATAATTAATTCATGCCCCCAGAATTCATATATCACCACCCCTCATCCCTCTCCCCCCACCTGCAATTCATTCACGCCCCAACCCTCATCTCCCACAAACTCTCGCCACTCCACTCCACACCACACCACACCTGCACATAACACACACGACACCAAAATATCACACAAGCACACATAAACA
>BMAC01001205.1:74484-112808 GCA_014905375.1 Phtheirospermum japonicum | reverse complement strand
CACCCTTATATAGGGTTGTCATCTGGGAGGTAACAGCCTGAATTAATGTCATTAAGACATTCAAAACGTACCTGGCACCTGACAGCATGAACCTGGACAGGTTCAGCGTATACATTCAAACGCAACTAGGAGAGTGGTCAAAGTAACGTCCATGCATGAATTAAATAGCATGACGTTTGACCTGAACGGTCAGGAGTTTCAGGTGTGTACGTTTGAAAACGTACACAAACAGCTCAGGGTCCGAAAACCGCACGTGTCTAAAAGGTTAGTCAGGGTTGAACCAGAACCAGGACACCACACGGACCACCTCAATCGGACCAGTCGATTCTGACCAATTGCCCAAGACCCAAGTCCCAAGTCCCAGGCCCAGGCCCAGAGCCCAGGACCGAGGTCCTAGGTCCGGGACCGGGATCGGGCTCGAATCTGCTCGGCTCCACCATCGGCTTCCAATACCCAAGTTCAAGAGCCCGCGTGAGCTTTGTTCACACAAAGCCTACAATACCCGCTGGCCCACTTGATGTCCACTATTAAAATGTAAACATTTTTAAACTCCCTTCCACATTGATTAACATTCAATGTGGGATAAACGAAATTGCACTTAAGCAACTGTTCAACTTCCAAGCATCATTTCTCACTCACCGATAATTGAATTTGGGAAATTCAAAAGGCTATAATTATCTACACGACACGTAGAACGAGCCTATATAATTCGTTAACACGAATTTTCGCTGTACCATTAAATTGAATAAATACAATTTACAACAATCCCCCACATGAGTGAGAAACTCCAAAAAAAAATGAAAAGCATGAATTCGAATACATAGCTCAGTCCTTAAGAGACAATAGAGAATAGGGATAGGTGGCTTGTGGCCTTGAACCCTCCTTAGTTAGTACTACCGAGCATACCGGCGGATTAGTGAACATAATTCTTGAACTATTCCCCTTTGTGTATACTAGACAATAGTACCAACCCACTAAGGTCTCAAAATTCTTCCGTTCTCACGTTTGTGTCCGTTTCTGGCCATGGACAACTTCTTTGAATTCATAAACATTCAGTAGAAGCGGCCCTCACTTCTCGCTTACATAGGTGATTCTTCAAATCAGTATTCTGTCATACTCAAGTCAAAGACCTGCACAAGAATCATTAAAAATCAGAGATTTATCCTCACCACATGACAGATTAAAAACTCTACTTTTGCTGTTAAGGAACAAGGTCGTAGAGTTTAACTTACCCAAACTTTCATAATTTAGTTTTTCCATTGAACCAAGTTTGTGGGATCTCCACTCATCATGGTTGGGTTTCCACTACAATCATCTTTAAGCGTGGATTTCACTCCCATTCCTTCAAGCAACTTATACATCTGATCTCGAGCTATGTTTTTTGTGAATGTATCTGCTAAATTATCTATTGACCTTACGTAGTCAACTGAGATAATCCCACTCGATAATAGATGTCTTACGGTGTTATATCTCCGACGAATATATAGAGACTTACCGTTATACAAACCACTTCTTGCCCTTCCAATAGTAGCTTGACTGTCGCAGTGAAGCATAACCGGCGTCACGGGTTTCTCCCAACATGGAATATCTTCTAAAAAGTTACGAAGCCATTCAGCTTCTTCACCTGCTTTGTCTAAAGCGATAAACTCAGATTCCATGGTGGATCGGGCTATACATGTCTGTTTGGTGGATCTCCAAGAAACAACTCCTCCCCCAATTACAAACACATATCCACTTGTTGACAGAGAGTCCTTTGTGTCGAATATCCAGTTTGCATCACAGTATCCTTCAAGTACCCTGGGTTGTCTACCATAGTGTAGCCCAAAGTTCAGAGTATACTTTAAGTATCTCAAAACTCTCACAAGCGCTTTCCAGTGTTCTCTACTTGGATTGCTTGTATATCGACTCAGTTTGTTTACCGAGCAAGCTAGATCAGGTCTTTTACAGTTAGAGATGTACATCAGACATCCAATGATCCTAGCATAGTCCTTCTGAGCAACAGGGTCACCTCTGTTCTTACTTAAGTGAACATCGAGTTCCATAGGTGTCTTTGCTGGAAGACTCTCGTAAGCATTGAATTTCTTGATCACTTTCTCAATGTAATGAGATTGTGACAAGACAATTCCATCTGAAGTTCTTATGATTCTTATGCCAAGAATTGTGTCAGCAACTCCCAGATCCTTCATGTCAAAATTTATTTTTAGCATGAGTTTTGTCTCGTTAATCACTTGTAGGTTGCTACCCATGATTAACATATCATCTACATAAAGACATACTATAACAAATCTGTCATTAGTATTCTTAATGTAGACACATTTGTCGCACTCATTTATCTTGAACCCATTTGACATCATCACTTCGTCAAATTTCAAGTGCCATTGTAAAGGTGCTTGTTTCAAACCATATAATGACTTAACCAGTTTGCACACCTTTCTTTCTTGTCCAGGTTTTACAAAACCTTCCGGTTGTTCCATGTAAATCTCCTCTTCTAAATCTCCATTTAGAAAAGCAATGTTTACATCCATTTGGTGAATCTCAAGATTGTGCAAAGCAGCAATCGCTAGAAGCACCCGGATAGAGGTAATTCTCGTCACATGAGAGTATGTATCAAATAAATCATATCCCTCCTTCTGGAGAAATCCTTTCACAACCAAATGAGCTTTATACTTATCGATTGATCCATCAGCTCTGAACTTTCGTTTCATAATCCATTTACTCCCTAAAGGTTTACAACCTTCAGGTAAATCAGTCAGAATCCATATATGGTTCTGCATGATCGAATCGATCTCGCTCTGAACAGCTTCCTTCCAAAATGAACTATCAGTCCATGAGAAAGCTTCTTTCAATGAATTTGGTTCTTCATCCAACATGAAAATCACATAATCGGGACCAAAACCCTTCGCAACTTTAGCTCAAGTACTCCTCCTAGAAGTTGGAGCTTCAAGTTCTGAACCAAGTCATTTGCGAGACTTAGGTTCAACCCCCACAAGTTCTTGACTTGTAGTACCTTCAGCATTACCAGTGTTTGAACTGGAAGCAGCTTTATCCTTAAAAGGATAGATGTCTTCAAAGAATATCGCATTCCTTGACTCAATGGTGGTTCCGACATTCATGTCCGGAACATCTGACCTATGAATGATAAATCGATAGGCGCTACTATTTAGTGCATAACCAGTAAAAACACAATCAACCGTTTTGGGTCCGATTGTCACTTGTTTCGGTAGTGGCACTTCTACCTTCGCTAAACACCCCCACACTTTGAGGTATTTTTAAGAAGGTTTCCTTCCTTTTCACAACTCGTAGGGAGTTTCGTCCCTACCTTTATTGAGGATATAGTTAACTGTTAAAACAGATTCCCCCCACATGTTCTGAGATAACTCAGAACTAATCAACAACGCATTCATCATCTCTTTCAAAGTACGATTCTTACGTTCTACAACTCCGTTCAATTGAGGTGCATACGGAGCTGTAGTTTGATGAATTATACCACTTTCGTTGCACAACTCCTCAAACAGAGTTACGTATTCACCTCCTCTATCGCTTCTGATAGATTTGATTTTTTAGTTAAGTTGATTTTCGGCTTCATTTCTGAAGTTCTTGAAAGTTTCAATAGCCTCATCTTTACCTCTTAAAAGGTATAGGTAACAATACCTTGTGCAATCATCAATAAAAGTAATAAAGTAATTTTTGCCACCTCTAGTTTGCACAAACTTCAAATCACATACATCCGTGTGAATTAATTCCAGAGGTGTCGTGCTCCTTTCTACCGATTTGAATGGTAACTTAGTCATTTTTGCTTATACACAAATTTCACACTTACTTTTATTAATAAATTCATTTACTTTAAGTAAATTGAGATTTGACAAACGTTTTATTGCATTTAGATTAATGTGGCCTAATCTACAATGCCATAAACTAGAGCACTCAGTCAAGTAAGAGGAATCGGAAGCAATTTTATTAATCATAGGTTTTGGGCGTATAGCCATCACACTTAGTTTGAACAGTCCATCTGTAAGGTAACCCTTACCCAGAGGTGTTCCAAACTTAGACAGAACAAACTTATTAGCCTCAAATACAAGTTTAAAACCACGACTAACTAGTATTGAACCAGAGACTAAATTCTTCCGGATGTCCGGAACGTGCAGCACCTCATTCAGAGTGATTTCCTTGCCAGAGGTCATTTTTAGGACAACCGAGCCAATACCTGCAACTTGGGAAGACGCTTGGTTTCCCATGTTCAGCTTCCTTCCCTCACAGGGATGGTACTTGGAGAACAAGCTCCGGTCTGCACACACATGGGCAGTTGCAGCAGTATCGATGAANACTTAGTTTGAACAGTCCATCTGTAAGGTAACCCTTACCCAGAGGTGTTCCAAACTTAGACAGAACAAACTTATTAGCCTCAAATACAAGTTTAAAACCACGACTAACTAGTATTGAACCAGAGACTAAATTCTTCCGGATGTCCGGAACGTGCAGCACCTCATTCAGAGTGATTTCCTTTCCAAAAGTCATTTTGAGGACAACTGAGCCAACACCTGCAACTTGCGAAGATGCTTGGTTTCCAATGTTCAACTTCCTTCCCTCACAGGGATGGTATTTGGAGAACAAGCTCTGATCTGCACACACATGGGCAGTTGCAGCAGTACCGACGAACCATTTACCACAGTTCTCGACCATGTTAGCTTCCTCAGTGATAACCGCAATGAGATGATCACTAGTCAGCTCTCTCTCGGCTAAGTGAGCACTCGGCTTGGCCTTCTTTTTCTTTGGCTTGCGACAGTCCTTAAACCTGTGTTCAGGTCTGCCACAATTGAAGCAGTCGCCGCTGAACTTTTGAGAAGAAGGAGCTTTCGGCTTAGAGTTGCCAGGACGCGGCCTCTTCTTCGAGTTATCTCCTTTTTCAAGCAGGTTCACCCGATGTTCATTTGAAAATTTTGAATTCTTGTACTGAACTCAAACTTCGGACTCAATTCGTACCTTCCGGATAATGTCTTCAAGAGACATCGCCTTTCGCTTGTGCTTGAGATATGTCTTGAAGTCTTTCCAGTTTGGAGGAAGCTTGTCAATCATGGCCGCAGCCGTGAAAGCATCTGGAAGTACCATCCCCTCGGCATGGATGTCATTCACCAACATTTGGAACTTTTAAACTTGTTCCATTACCGTGCAAGAATCAACCAAACTTGTAATCCATGAAATTCGTGACTACAAATTTTCTAGTTCCAATCGGAACTGTAATTTTTCTCAAGTGCCTCCCACATCTTCTTGGAGGTCTTCACGTCTGAGTACACGTTACTCAGGCTATCTTCAAGGCTACATAAGAGAAAGTCTTTACAAAGATAGTCGTCGTTGTGCCAATTATCGTAGGCGGCACGAACATTGAAACTGATCTCAGACTCATCCGGAGTAGGTGGTTCATCTTCCTTCACGAAGTTAGCGAAGCCAAGCATGGTGAAGTAAAACAACATCTTTTGTTGCCACCTCTTGAAGCCTTCTCCATTGAATTTTGGAGGCTTCTCCGCGGCGGGCATGATCCGTGAGGAGTGCACCGCAGCGGTCATAGTTGGAACAAAAGTCTCCATCATACCCGTTGAGTGGGTAGCTGAAACATGTGAGTACATCGGCGGAACCGTTGCGAACATGCTTGAAACCGAAGTTTCCATCATCCCAGTGGAATGGATTCCAGCCGAAGCTGACACATTTTGGACCGAAGTCCCCATCCCATAAGGGAATGAACCAGCAGCCGAAACTGTGTTTAAACAAACATACTTGGAACCAAAGCTCCCGTCATCCCAGTGGGGTGGTTCACAGCCGAAGCTGACCCATTTTGGAACGAAGTCCCCGTCCCGTACCCGAGTTCGGGTTGTTTGCCGAGATGCACCTCGACAGTGTCTCCAGTAGAGTGTCGATGGTTCCTTGGTTGAAGAGGAAGTCAGCATGACTCATGGTCGTGTTTGGCGTAGAGGCGCAAATTGTCGTAGTGTTCGTGACTGCAGGGGCAGTGATCATGGTGGTCGTCGTCGAAATGGTGGAGGAAACGGCAGGAGCGGTCGAACTGATCAGAGTGCTTGAGGTCGACATTTTTCCAGTTAGGGATATTACAAATTACAAATAAATATTTCGTCTTGCGATTGTTAGGAAGAATTACAACTGATGAGCACAAATGTAATGAAATATCACAAAATTGAAAATTACAAAAAAAAAGAAAAGAAAAAGAAAGTGTAAAAATAGTCGAGTCGAGTCGAACTCTGTCCGCAAGACGAAATAGCCCCGGTAGTGCCCTTCGATTTTGGCTATTCGTCCCCAAAGATAAAACGACTAACGTCTCTGGTATAACAACACTGTTAATACCAGAGCTCCGGCGAACTGGATAGAAAATGGTTTGAGCTACGTAAGAAATAAAAAATGCAGAATTTTTTATGCAGTGTTCTTGTTTTCTCAGGTGTTGCAGGTGATTTTCGTGTGTGAAATGAACTGGAGTGCCCACCCTTATATAGGGTTGTCATCTGGGAGGTAACAGCATGAATTAATGTCATTAAGACATTCAAAACGTACCTGGCACCTGACAACATGAACCTGGACAGGTTCAGCGTGTACATTCAAACGCAGCTACGAGAGTGGTCAAAGTAACGTCCATGCATGAATTAAATAACATGACCTTTGACCTGAACGGTCAGGAGTTTCAGGTGTGTACGTTTGAAAACGTACACAAACAGCCAGAGTTGAACCAGAACCAGAACCCCACACGGACCACCCCACACGGACCAATTGCCCAAGACCCAAAGCCAGAGCCCAGGACCGAGGTCCGGGGTCCGGGCTCGGGCTCGGGCTCGGCTCCGCCGAAGGCGGATTGGCGAACCCAAGTCCAAGAGCTCGCGTGAGCTTTGTTCACACAAAACCCACAATACCCGCTGGCCCACTTGATGTCCACTATTGAAATGTAAACATTTTTAAACTCCGGATAAACGAAATTACACTTAATCAACCGTTCAACTTCCAAGTATCATTTTTCAATCACCAATAATTAGATTTGAGAAATTCAAAAGGCTATAATTATCTACACGACACGTAGAACGAGCCTATACAATTCGTTAACACGAATTTTCGTTATACCATTAAATTGAATTAAATACAATTTACAACAGCATCATCATCACTAATGTCAATTACCACAGAAGTTAAGTGTGTTAAATCTGATAACTTATTCATCCAGATAAAATAGAATAATGCAGAAGCCCGATCAGTAGAGTCTTATTTCATGCTTCAATTGAAAATAAAATAATAAAGAAAACGCATTTTGTTCATAATTTGAAAAAGAAAAATTAAATTAAATGTTGTTTCTCTTAACAAATTCTCGACTCAAATAAACGGTCAAAGAAAAATATGATAAAATTAGACAGATTACTTAAGCTCCGTCAATCAATAGAGTCATTATCAAGAAGTCATTACACAATCAACCTAAATACCTAATAAAATAAAAGTTACGGAAAAGTCTACAGTGCCTTCAAGGCACCATACCTCCACCCCTCCTGCATTTACAACCTTAGATCTTTTAATATAAAAAAACCTAAACTTAATCTAATGGTTACTATTGAGCCCCATGAAGTGAGAAATGGTACCGTGAAGGCACCGTAGAAGTTCCCAAAAGTTACATATACAAAACACAAAATGCAAAAATTGGAAGAATAAAAACACTAGCAATCGGAAATTGAATAAAACGATATTTACTTGGCGGTGGGTTTGTGGTTGCTCAAAGTGCCTCAATAGCGATGGTTGGCGACGACGAACGGTGGTAGTCGGCGTTTTTGTGAGAGAGAGTGAGGATTGGGGAGAGTGTGTGCAAGAGACATGTTCGATGGATTGAGAGAATTGATTTCGTTTTCTTCATTTTTCTTAATTAGTTTGATTGGGGGTGGGGAGGGTCAATGGGCTGGTGAGTTGAGTAGGATAAAAATCTCATATTGTGCTACTTGTCTCCTCCCGGTATTTGCCAAACAAATATATACATTAATATTATTTAATTATTTTATGTCATATTTATAAATTAATTACTGATATAAACAGCTAATATATCAAAGGGTCTACAAATTGGTTCTCATTTACCCCAGGCACAAACATTAGAATTAACTCTCATCATTGGCAATGGCACGTGGGCAAGTCCTGGCTATCTCCAAACGCCTGTTCTCCGCCACCGCCATCTCCCGCCCCCCGCCTTCATACGGAGATCATAAGTCTTCATATTTGGATTCTGTTACGTACTCGCCGTGGCCTGCGGAGGATCCTAACCGTTGGCCTGTTCCTATGAAGAGCTCTGGTTCTGGTTCGGATGAGGAAAAGATAGATTGCTACTTCAAAACCCCGAATTTTATTGCTGGCAGGTTTGTTTGTTTTTATTTAGGTTGAGCAATTGGAAAATGGAAAATTACAAAGAACAAAATGACGATTTTTTTTATTTATTTTTAAAATTGGCCCTAATGGATAAAAGGCATCGAGAAGTTGTTGAAATGAAATCCTAAGCTTTGGGCTCGGCTAGCATAGAACGAGATTAGCCGAAAATTAGCGTATTTTTATGTTAAAACTAGTTGATTCCTCAAATGATTTGCTGATTTGTCTTATCATCATCATCCAGGACGCCTCTGGAGGAAAGGCTGGGCAATCTCTTGCACAAGTGTAAAGCAATGAAACAATTGAAACAGGTCCATCTTCAGATACTCATGAGTGATAGCAACTATTTAGCTAACATGCTCATTCAACTCTCCTCACACCTAATTTCTCTCGACTACGCAAACAAAATCTTCATGCATTTACCAAACCCTAATCTCTCGTCTTACAACACTTTAATAAAGTGTTCGATCGGCAAGTCCGACAAAATCGCAGCCTCTGCGTACAATAGAATGCGCAATCTACATAACATATCACCAGATAGATTCACTTTCACATCTTTGCTCCATAGTTTCGCATCCTTTCGTCGGTTAGAGAGTGGCGAAATGGTTCACGGTCATATTGTCAAGTGTGGATTCGTTCCCAATAATTCGTCTGTCATGAACGCTCTTATGGACTTTTACGTTAAATGTGAAGTAGGCATCAGAGTTGTTCGGAACCTGTTCGATGAAATGCCTGAGAGATATATTGTTTCTTGGAATGCCATGATATCAGCTTTAGTAGACAAGGCAATGTTTTCCCAAGCTCTTTTAGTGTTTGGTGATATGTTGTTGTTAGCCCGATGCAAACCCGACGAGACTACTTTAATTAATGTTCTCTTCGCATGTTCATGCATGAATTTAATCGAGCAGGGGAAATGGTTAGACTCATACATCAAGGAACACAGATTCCCTTTGTCAGTCCCGTTAGGCAACGCTTTGTTAGGCATGTTTGTAAGTAACAGAGACGTCCGTAACGCAGTAATGGTCTTCAAGAAGATGCCTAAGAGATGTATAGCCACTTGGGGAACGATGATGAATGGATTGGTCACCTGTGGGTTCTGCCGAGAAGCCTTGGAGCTCTTCGATTCCATGGTTTCAGAAGGTCTAAAACCCGACGATGATGTTCTCATGCCGGTTCTCACAGCTTTCACAGATGACGAAAGGCTAGTGGGAGATGGGACGAGGCTAGTTAGGATAATTCATCGTATGGTGCGTGAATTTGGGATTAAACTGACGAAGTGGCACTATGGGCACATAATTGGTATAATTTGTCAAGCTGGATGGGTGGAAGCAGCTGTTATCATTCTTAGAGAAGAAAGTGTGTTGTGGGAGCCCGACCCGTTTGTTTGGGGAAGTGTATTGTCCGCGTGTCAAATTCACGGAGATGAGAAATTGTTGGATTCGTTGATTAAAGATTTATCGGATATAAGTTCTGATTGTGGTCCATATTTCATGAGGGCGACTCTCCAGTCGTATTTGATTGACATTTGTGATCGTAGACCTAATTATCCGAGTTATTCGGAGATGATGGTGGAGTCGTTGATCGGGAAGATCCCGAATGGTCAAGAATTTATTGAGCCGAGTTATGTGAAGTCGTTGATAAAAAGAAAGTCGAATTTAAAAGTTGAAGAAGAAAATCATGATGATGATGCTTTGAAGTTTCTGAAATGTAGCTTTGTCCATGCACGAGAAACTCTTGTTAATCAGGAAGAGGTGTATAAAGCTTTGGAAAGTTTAGTTCGGCAATCAGATTTACATGAGGATATCGATCCTTTCCAAGTAGATAATTTTGATTTGTACTAGTTTTTGGCTTTCTTGCCACTGCGTGATGTTAGGATCGTAGTAGCTGGCTTGTTTTTATCAAGAGATCTTGTTTGAAAGATGGTGCTACTGGGAAAAGATGGGTTTCTGCGTCAAAACCGCGGTTCTAACTGTAGGCAGGTTATTTCTATTCTCTTTCTCTTTTAAAAGTCTTGGAGAAATTTGCCTTTTCTTGTATGTTGGTGGATTTATTTATTGTTTTATTATTTTAGTCAGCCCAAAGCCTTAGAAATCAAACCCGCCTATTTTCCATAAGTGGGTTGTTATAGTATTAGTGGAAAACAATAATGGGCTGATTAGTGTGTCTTGAAGCTGAGGGACCTCTTTGAGAAAATGTCAAAAATCAGGGATTAAATTAAAGGATTTTCATCCAAAATCCATTTAGTATGGTCACTTTTTTGTGGATAAAGCCCACTTTTCACTTAACAGTGATTTCTATTTGTTTTCAGGTTGTTTTGTTTTTTGAAAATGGGTGTTCCGGTTTAAGTCTCAATAAGTATGGAAGTGGGAATATATATATATATATATAGGATTAGGTTCAAATGAGAAGTATGTCCTTATTTGTGAACCTAAGGTCAGTTATGAGGCCTTAGATCTAATTAAATGGAAGGATCAGATTTTTTGTATATTTTCTTATTTGATTAAAAGCATTAGGATTGTATAATAAAAGCACTAGTTTACAGGTTCGCAAATAAGGGAGGATTCTCATTGGAACCCACCCCTATTTATATATATTAGAAAACCAAAGGTCTTCAGTGAGTGTTTCACTGGGGAAAAAAAATAAGCAATACTCAGTTTTTTTTGAAGGAAATGTGAATGTATTTTCCCACTAGAAGATGAAAATCATTTTTTTGTTGTGTATGTGTGTGTTGCGTACACTCCCTAATGGAAACATGAAGTATGTGTTATCTTGAAATATATATTAAGTAGCGGAGCCCAGAGATGAAGATCACGGGACGAGATTCATTTTCTCTTGAAAATAGTAGACAAAGGTGTGCTGTTAATTGATATGCGTGCCAACATTTTGAAACTTAACAATTATTATATAAAACTTATGAGTATTAACGTTCTGAATTTTACAAAGTTGACGGCTAATCAATTGAGGAATTCTATTTCTCTAGTTTTGCGTGGTTCTGCATTTGTGCTATTATAGTTCATGTTATTGTCAAGTAGAGTGTAACTTCTGGAAAACTAAATCCAGAATGCGACATGGTAGGCATACGGAGAAAAATGCTCATCAGTTGTATGTTTGTGAATTAACCTATTTTACTTGAAAGGTTCTTAAGTCCGAAATAGAAATGTGTAGTACTCTGCACTGTTCTCTATGTAATGCTTGGCATGGCTGAATAACTCCTGTACAAAAAAAATATGAAAAGTGATTGTAGAGTTCTGTCTGTAAAAGTTTGCTCTGCAGATCTGCTTCCTTTGGTCCCACTAGAAGTGTTTGTTTTTTATGGTTGTTTTTGTTCTTGCACTTTTGTTCCCATCGGAAGCCTTTTTGCATTTTTGATCCAACCACAACTTTTTTTTTTGGCACTTTTGGGACTAAAACTGAACAATTGATTCTTATGAGACATTTTCTGCCCCTTTTTTAATATTCTTAATTTTTTCAATATAATATTAGTTTATGATTATTTCAAAATAATTTTAAAAAAATTACAATAATAAGATGATTAGAAATACGAGATCTTGCGAAAGAAAAAAAATACAACAAAAGAGGTGTTCCGCCCAGAAAATGTGAGTCCTGAGATCGCCTGATTCCACCCTGCTACTGACCTGACATGCTTCACAAAACCAGTTAGAAAGGACCACCGGAGAAATTTCGGTGGAATACTCTCCGATGCTTATGTCGGTAAGTTTTAAAAATCGAAATAAGGAAGATGAATACTCAAAATGTCATACCTTTGTCCCTCTTAGCTGGGATATTTATAAACCAAATTAGTTAGGGGCTTTTTCGAGATCCCGAAAACAGATCCGCGAATCTCGGAATATTTCTCAGACGACCTGAACAGATTACCCCTTTCGGACGACCAGAGCTCCTCGAGCCCAGTCTAAAACTTTTACGCATTCCTGACCTGATCACGGCTTTACACATTCCTGACCTGATCACGGCAAAGCCCTGTCCAGGAATTGAGATCATGTCAGGGCGAGCACTTTTGGACTATTTACTTAAACTCAGCTCAACCTATCCTTTTCTTGGCTATCTCCTTTTTTATGATGCAAGATCAAAACTCCCCTCACCCCAATTTGCCTTACCCGAGCTATCCTGATGCCATAAATCATCTCAGGTCGGGTAGGATTAGGTCGTACCAATCAGTGTCCTCCCCCCCCCGAATGGTTGGGGTGAGTTGTACCGTCTCGGTTTCAACCCATCCGATTAGTATTCCCATCACGTCTTTTCGTACACTATTCCCTGACATGCATTAAATGCACAAATCCCGCCAAATCAAAAAAGTCATTTTCAAAACATACCTTCCCTTTTGCCAGCGGTTTATTCGTTTACTTTACTTCCTTGCCTTTCTTTCTCACCAAGAATTCTCTTTGTTTTCCACTCCGATAAGAGATCTTTCCCTCATCTCAAACCAGGTTCCCCTTCCTCCCTGCAAACTTTTAGTTATGTCTTCTTCCTCCTCACTCCACTTATTAACGTCTTCCTCTGCAACGTTATCCTTAACTTCCTCCGATGAACGGAACTCCCCTTCCCAAGGTGGTGGCGATGACAATATTGTCTCCACCATTAGTGACCGGACTTTGGAAGAACTGAGAACCAAATTCCAGATCTCTGACGAGTTATTCTTTTGTCAACCCCGACGCCAGCGAAAGGGCGTCCCATCCACCACCTAATCATCTAACTTTTTTCGTCGACCAGTTACAGGCAGGGTTAAGTCTTCCTGTCCACCCTTTCATCTTAACAGTATCTCGGATGTACTGGATTCCGGTACATCAACTGGTACCAAACGCCTTTGGGTTAATTATAGGTTTTTATCTAGCGGCGCGGTATTCTAGGCTTACCCCCACATCCCAACTATTCTATTCCTTATTCCATGCCAAAAGTTCAACTTATGGCTTTTTCTATCTATCTGCCCGTGCCGGCATTCAATTTCTGACCGGCAACCCCTCCTCCAACAAGACCATGGAAGAGGAAATTTTTCTTTGTCTACTGCTCAGGTGATTGGGGTTCTCCCCAGCATCCATCAGCACCCTTCTTGCTTAGGCTCACCTGACCAGAGGTGACCGATCGCCTGATTTAAAAAAGATCATCTTGACTCTAAATAAAAACCTCTTTCATTTATCCAAACTCCTCACCCCCACTGTCCTACGCTTCTTCAATTCCAGAGAGGAGGCTGATCCTCTGGCTCCTGAGCTCACTATATTGAAAGATCTGCCTAGCTCCGTCTCTTTCACTTTTACCCTGTTTACCTACGAAGGATTTATTATTATTTTTATATTACCATTGTTAATCCCTTGCAAATTCTATTGCAGTCACCATGATGAAGAAAATGATGGCCAAACGCAAGCAAAAATCTGCTTCGCCTGCAGAAAAAACTCTTCCCAAAGAGCCGATCGGGTTAGGGGAGCTGATCAGACCCGACTCGCAGGTCAGATCAGGGGGACCAGTGTTTTGCATGTAATGTGGTATTTTCCTTGTGCTTGTAGTTAGATTTTAGCGTTGTTTTTAGTAGTTTTAAGTCGTGTTTCGTTAGGTTTTTAGGTTGTTTTCTTATTTTAATGTTTTTAGTTTCATTTATCCGATGTTGGTAATGTTCGTGCGATTCTTGGGGTTTTTACGTCTAAAATTCTTGTTTTGTAGGTGGCTCAAGGAATTCGATTTGCTCCAAGACGTGCCGGATTACGCTTAGGATCGAGTCAAGGCATTAAGGCCCAAAATCCATGCCGAAATGAGAAAACCGAGCCGAAGGTAGCTCGAATCGACTGAAAAGCTCCCAATCGACTGACCACGGATCGATTGAGAGATCCAAAATCGACTGCTTGGCAGTAGCCAACTTTGAATCAGCAAGGCAGTCGACCGACTGCTCCGTGGAGGGTTTTTGTATTTTGACGATTTTGCCCCTACAAACAACTATACAAGCCCACATCTTTCACCAACAAAGGATCATCTCTCTTCCCACCCCTGCATGGGTCTGGGGATTAAATCACTCTTTATAATTCTTAGATCTACTTTCTCTCTCTTAGATCTTAGATTTAATTTCAAGCTTAGTTGTAATTCCTCTTCCTAGATTTAGATTTAATTTCAAGCACCTCTTTGGGTTTGTAAGCCTAAAAAGAATCCAAGTGCATTTTACTTTGTTGCAATTTAATTCAATCTTTGTACTTCTTCCCTTCAACTCAAGTAAGTTTTCCTTTATTTTTGTGTCTGTTCTTCAATTTCATGCATATTCTTCAATTTATGCCTTTTGTCTTAGCTCCTTGATTTCTTGTTGGATCTTGTGAACCGTCCATGGAATCTAGATGAGTGATACGTCTAGGTCATAGGTCGAGTCCTTGATCATTTATATTTAAAGTATTTCATATGCTTTATTTTGGTTTTAATTTCCATGCATTGTTTCGTGCTAAATCTTAGATATATGCTTTGTTGCTTGTTATTTCTCGTGAAGTTTTAAACTTTGACGTCAATTTTCATTGCTCTTTTTATTTATGCTTTCAATTTTTGTCAATTTGCATTATTCAAGTTTTTATGTTCATGCAAGCATGGTTGTACCTTGAACTTTAATGCCTGTACTTGGTGAAAGATTGCTTGTTCTTGCTTATTTTCTTTATTGCTTTGCATTTTCATATTGAGGCATACAACAAGGCATCCGACCAACTTGCAATTTCAATTTCTAGTGTAGTTTAGATAGGTTAATTGCTCAGTTTTATTTTCCCTTTACTTTTCAAAGCTTGAAACACCTTTAGACTAACAATTGAATCGATTTCCGATAATACCAAGCCAATAGAACCTTTATTTCCAAAAAATTACTAAAAACTATAGTGGTGAGTATTCCCGCCTGTCACGCGGGTGACCCGAGTTTGATCCCTGGCAACGGCACCATTTTGAAGTGTAGTTTTTAGTGGTTTTGAAGGTATAAGGTTCATTTGTCTTGATATTATCGGAAATCGATTCGATTGAGGAATCAAGGTGTTTCAAACTTTGAAAAGTAAAGGAAAATGAAAATAAAGCAATTAATCTATCTAAACTACACTAGAAATTGAAATAGCAAGTTGGTTGGATGCCTCTTCGTATGCCTCAATATGAAAATGTAAAGTAATAATGAAAATAAGTAAGAACAAGCAATGTTTCATCAAGTACAAGCATGAAAGCACAAGGTACAACCATGCTTGCATGAGTATAAAAACTTGAATAATGAAAATTGACAAAAATCAAAAGCATGGATAGAAAGAGCAATGAAAATTGACTTCAAAGTTTAAAACTTTACGAGAAATAATAAGAAACAAAGCATAGATCTAAGATTTAGCATGAAACAATGCATGAAAATAAAATTCTAAATAAAGCATATAAAATACTTGAAATAAAAATGATCAAGGACTCGATCTATGATCTTGACGTGTCACTCATCTAGATTTCATGGACGATTCACAAGATCCAACAAGAAATCAAAGAGCTTAGGCAAAAAGCATAAAATTGAAGAACATGCATGAAATTGAAGAACAAAGCATGAAAGTAAAAGAAAGCTTACTTGAATTAAAGAGAGGAAGTAACAAGTTTGAATTAAACTACATCAAAATAAAATCCAAGGGAATACTTGGATTCTTCTTGAGCTTACAAACCTAAGGCAAAACTTGAAAATTAAATCTAAAACCTAAGAGAGAGAAAGTAGATCTAAGAATTATAGAGAGTGATTTAATCCCCAAACCCATGCAAGGGTGGGGAGAGAGCTTATCCTTTGTTGGTGAAAAATGTGGGCTTATATTGTTGTTTGTAGGGGCAAAATCGTCAAAACACCAAAACCCTCCGCGGAGCAGTCGATCGACTCCGGGCTTAGTCAATCGACTGCCTTGCTGATTCGAAGTTGGCTACTGCCGAGCAGTCAATTTTGGATCTCTCAGTCAATCCGTGGTCAGTCGACCAACCACCAATCGATTGGGAGCTTTTCAGTCGATCTGGGCTACCTTCGGCTCGGTTTTCTCATTTCGACACGGATTTTGGGCCTTAATGCCTTGACTCAAACCTAGGCGTAAGCCGGCACGTCTTTGAGCAAATCCAAATCCTTGAGCCACCTACAAAGCAAGAATTTTAGACGTAAAACCCCAGGAATCGCACAAACATTACCAATATCGGATAAATGAAGTTAAAAACGTTAAAATAAGAAAACAACCTAAAAACCTAATGAAACACGACTTAAAAATACTAAAAACAACGCTAAGCTCTAACTACAAGCATAAAGAAAACACCAAAACTACATGCAAAACAACCAATCAGACCCAACGTTGACCTGGCTAAAGAGGGCCATTCTGTTGGCTCGAGCTCGGAGTTCTCTAATGAACGCGACCTGGATAAAGAGCATGTGGCCCTCAAGGGGAAAGAGAAAGGCTGGTGAGCCTTGTCAAACAAAAGGAGGCTGAGATGAAGGAGACCCGAGCTAAGATGAGGGAGCTCTAGGCTGAGCTGGAGAAGGCCCAGGTTGAGGCACGCCTTCAAGCAGAAGAGGGGAAAAAGCGGGTTGCCGAGGCCCGAACTGAGGGCTTATCTAAGGATCGAGCTGAGGGGCGAAATGAGTTCCTCAATTCTAAGGAAAGGTTGAGGCTTGTCCATACAACCCGGGAGGTAACCAAGCGAGCCTTTTTGCACTCCAAGGACCTGTGGGAAATTCTCATCCCAAAGGTTGAGGCCTACTATCATTTCGGCCTGGATGCCTATGAGAAATGGTCCAAGGAGAACCCCTATGCCCCCTTTTAACCACAAGAAGACCCTGGAGGATCCTCTTGAGCCTACTGGTCTCATCTTTATTGAGGAGGATGACCGTCTGCACCAGCTCAGCACCCCCGAGTTTGCCGAGCATGTTCTCCAGGTCTTCAACGCTTCTGACCAAGGCCCCTCTTCTCGCCCAGAACTGGTCTTGACCCTTTCCTTGCCAGCAGCTGCTGCCTACCTCCCCCACCTTTGCCGATTTGGGCGAGCTGCAAGGCGGATCCCAGTTCAAAAAAGACTTCAAGGAGGTCTCCGTTGCGACTGGGCAGGGCGGCGGGGACCTTAGCACTGAATTATGGAGCGTATGCCTTTTCTCCTTCTATTTTGAATGATTTGCTTTGTCTTGTACAATATTTCATCTCTAGCTATTTTTATCTTTTTTGTGAAGTTAGGGTTTTCTGTAAGTCCAGAAAACCCTCGTACTATGTACTTTCTTTTCCTTAAATAAATGACTTTTCTTGTTTATGCATCACTTATTATGGCGTCTGCATCTTTAGTTGAGGAGATATATACTCTTAAGAAGAAAGATCTCTCTTTTTTCAATGAAAACTTCCTCCTTTTAGAGAAAAATGCTAATATCAACGAAAAGTTCTCCCAACTGCGCAAAATCCAGGAGAAAAAAAAGGCAGAAAAAATGTTATTATAAACGTGAATGGTTCGAGCTTCGTCAGTTAATCCGGCAACTCCGAGAAGAACAGGGCGATCTACTCAGATCGGTGTGCCTTTTAGCTGCTGCTGTTTGCGAAACCCAATCTAAAACCGAGCATACAGATCATCTTCGCCTTCATGAAACTGAGCAGGAATTGTGGCGCATTCGGCGAAACTTAGCTGCGAATAGAAGGGTCTCCTCTTCCCATCCTTAATACTCTTTCGATCGAGCTCCATCTTAGAGCACACATGCTTTTTAAAAATTTTACTCAAGCCTGAACTCCATTCTATTCATCTCGTGTTAACCCCATGGGGCTGTAATTAGTGTTTCCTTTGAATCAGATAATGTAAGAGTATCCTTGTGATTCTTAAATTTCTTTTATCTTAATTCTGGTTTGTACTCACATTTTTATATCATGCTCGACCTTATGAACCTTTACAATCAAGCTCATCCGATCACCCATAAGCAGGGGCGGAGGCACTCAATACCTTACCCGGGCTCTAGCCGGGTGGCCCAATATCAGTGTAAGGGTAGTTATTAGGTTTTCACAATTCAATTTCAGATTAAACCAGAAAAAGCCCGGTAAATTTTTTTTTAATAGGCAGCCCACTAATAGCCCAATCCAACCCACTCAATTTAATTAAAAGTTAATTTAGCCCAATGACAACAATCCCCAATTAGTTAAAAGTATTGTGGTATTAGCCTTTTAACTTGTCTTAATTTTCAATTTAAAGAAAAAAAACGAGAGAGGCACAAAGAGTTGAAGAGGAAGACAGACAAAAAAAAATCGAAGAAAGAGGCTGATTTCTCAAAATAACAAACAACGTTCATACAATTTCTGATCAAACTTCTATCTTTTTTCAGGAGCTCCATAATCAATAGGTAAGTTTTCAAAATTCATAGATTCATCATTCCATATTTTAATCCTAAATCCTAATTCCTTAATTGGAATTTAGTAATTGGGATTTCATTTCTTTCAAGGCTTCAATCATCTAATTCTAGTTTCTCAATTGTAATTTTGTGAATTTATTAACTACTCGCTTCTCACAAGTCACATATTTAAAAATAACAATGCTAAGAAACTATTAATATATTGTTTGTATCTTGAATTTGAATGGTCTTTCTTGTCTTTATAGAAAATGTGAATTAATTGAATTACTAGACTGATTATTTAGTTTCTCATTTCAGTTGTAGGAGACTTATACATGAAAATGCTACATGCTTATTTTGTTTAAAAATGTCAAATGTCAATAAATTTGGTTTCACTAATTTTTTCTTCATTTATGTTTTGACTTTCCTTCACCAAATAGTTGTCCTTGGGATCCATGATAGTTCTACTACTTTTCTAGTTACCTTTATTTAAAAGGTTAATTAAAAAAAGAACCTTACTGTATAGCCATATTACAAGAAAACTCATTTTTCTTTTAAATTTACAAACTACCAAAGTTTTATTTATTTTCTTGGGAGATGATTTTCTTCCAGATTCCCCGATTATCTATGTTGAGAGAGAGTTTGATTCAAGTATCGACTTAAATTCTATAATTGACAAATAATATACTTTGAAAAATCGTATATCACAACTTCAATAGTATTGATATGAGTATATGAATTATGTTTGCATCGTTTATTTTAAAAATATTTAATTTGATAATTAACATTGAATGATGGATTTTGGTGATATTGGTTGATTTATATTTCATTAATTTCTTGCAGGATGATGGAGATTCTTGCCAGTTTATCCATGTTTTTTTATGCTTTTCTTCCAACTTCAATGCCACACAATTATTTTTTAGTGGACTTGTAAGTTTTTGTTTTGTAATTTCATTATCTCAGCTGATCATCTATTTTTTTGGAGTTTATGGAGTTAAACTGCTAAGATTATGTTTTGATTAATGATAACTTGTCGAGCTTGTTGAAATTCCGTCAAGATCCCTGTTCATTTTTTTTTTCCTTTTTCTTGTTGTGATTGTGCAACATAAGAACAAATCTCTATAGGTGTTAGTTTCTTTATTCCATATTATTTTAATTTTTATTAAAGTTACTTTAGACGGGTAGATTTTAAATCCTGGCTCCGCCACTGCCCATAAGGGTGCTTATTAGAACAACTTAGTTTGTTCAAAAGGTGCTTGTCTTTGATTGATTTTTGGGGCTTCTTTCCCCTGATCGACCAATCAAGTTAGGCATTTGGGGGTATCTACCCCCTTGGCCAATCGGGTCAGTTTTTGGGGCTCTTACCCTTAACCGACCAATAGTTAGGCGTTTGGGGGTATCCACGCCCCTTGGCCAATCGAGCCAGTTTTTGAGGTTCTTGCCCTCAATTGACCAATCAGGTCAGGCGGTTGCCAATCGAGCCAGTTTTCGGGGCTCTTGCCCTTAGCTGACCAATCAGGTTAGGCATTTTGGGGTATCCACCCCCTTAGCCAATTGGACCAGTATTTTAGGGCTCTTGCCCTCAATTGACCAATCAGGTCAGGTGATTCTGGAACACGTTAAATTAACCTTAATTTCTCTTATAAATAACCAAGTTACATTAACTTCACACGTAGTACATTCACAGATTCGTTATATTCCACGCCCGCGGAAGTTTAATTCCATCCATCTGCTCGAGTTCATAAGCTTCTCCCACGAAAACCCTAGTGACCTTATATGGTCCCTGCCATGTAGCGTCTAATTTTCCTCGGGTCTTGCCCAAATCGGCCCTGCGGAGAACTAGGTCTCCCACTTGGAATTGCCGCTTAAATATTGACTTGTTATAGGTTGCTCTAATTCGCCCCCTCATATGCTCCATTTTTATGGAAGCTCTCTCTCTCTCTTCTCTTCTATTGAATCTGACGCGTCTTGTCTCAACAACTCGTTCTGTCCTTTGTCAAAGTTTTGTATTCGGTGGGTTTCCACTCCGATTTCTGCCGAAATTACAACATCCATGTCGTATACTAGACTGAACGGTGTTTCTCCCATGCTCTCTTTGGGGTTAGTTCGATATGCCAGGCTTTTGCAAGCGCACTTTGATCCCTTGCACCAAGATGCGATTAGTCACCTCGACCTGATTCGCCTGGGGATTGTATACAGATTTGAAACGCGATATTATTTTCATCTTTGTGCAACAAGCTTGTATTCGAGCACCCATGAATTATGTCTCATTGTTTGACACAAGTATCCTTGGAATACCAAATCGACACATGATATTCTTCCAAATAAATCGCATAACCACTTCCTCCATAATCTTGGATATCGTCTCCGCCTCGACCCACTTGTTGAAATAATCTATGGCGATGATCAAGAACTTCTTTTGGCCTGGGTCCATAAGGAAAGGCCTTTCCAGATCTATCCCCCATTTCGCAAAAGGGCAAGGAGAGCTCATTGTCATGAGCTCTTCTGCTAGACGGTGTATGAGGGGAGAGTGCCTATGGCATCGATCACATGTCCTCACGAAAATCTCAGCATCTTGTCGTAGCTGTGGCCAAGAGTAACCTACCCTCATTACCTTGTTTGACAACGCCCTGGCACCCATGTGATTACCAAAACATCCCTCGTGGGTTTCTTTCAACACATAAGCGCCTTCCTTCGGGTTTAGGCATCGTAGGAGGGATTGTCCAAAACCCATCCTGAATAGTTCTCCTTTTACCAGACAAGATCTGGACAACCTAATTATTAGTTTTGCCACTTCCCTCCTGTTGCTAAGGAGTTCTCCTCTTTCCAAGCATGCTTTAATTGTCGTGCGCCAATCTCCCTCCTCCTATAACTCGTTTACTTCATTATTTTCAAATTCCTGGTGCGCCATCAGCAAGGTGATCAGCCTCTCCTGGCAATCTGTTGCTGAGCTGGCCACCTTGGCCGAATAATCTACTCGGCTATTTTCTTCTCTAGAGATCTGAAGTACATTCAAGGAGACGATAGCTTTGTCCATCTCATGGAACTGGGCTACATATTTCCTCATACGATCTTCTCTTGTATCAAATTCACCTTTTATTTGCCTGCATACCAATTGGGAATCTACCCGCGTGCTTATTCGCTCCGCCCCGAGCTCCATTGCCATCTGAATCCCTCTTAATAGGGCCTCATACTCCGCTTAATTGTTAGATAGTCGATAACTCATCCTCACCACATATTCTGTAGCATTTCCTTCTGGATCTATCAACACTATACCTTCTCCACACCCCAAACTTCCTACTCAGCCATTTGTATATATAGTTCAGTCCCATTTCTCCTCGGGAGAGCTAGTCATTTCTTGCATGAAATCTGTCAGTGCCTGACCTTTAATCATTATTCATCCCTCATAATGTATATTGAACTCACTGATATCAATCCACTTTACTAGGCGTCCCGAGACCTCCGGTTTGCTCACTATTTCCTTTAAGGTCAGATTAGTCCTGACTATTATTTTGTGCAAAAGAAAATAGGGCCAGAGCTTACGAGCTGTACCGATCAGGGCCAGCATATATCGTTCCACCTCCACGTATCGGAGCTCGGCGTCGTGCAAAACCTTGCTCCAATAATACACTGGCTTCTGTGCTCTGCCTTCTTCTCTAAGCAAAATCATGCTTAATGCTTGTCTCCCCACGGACATATATAGGATCAAGGGCTCGCCCATGACTGGCTTGGTGAGCAACGACATACCAACTAAATGTTCTTTCAATTTCTGGAATGCTACCTAGCATTCTTCGTCCCACTGGGATCGAACCTTGTTTCGTAGAGCTTGGAAAAATGGCAGGCTCTTCTATGCCGAATGAGAGACAAATCTGCTCAGGGCTTCTATTCGACTCGCCAGGCATTGCATCTCTTTAACATTTCGCGGGGGCTGCATGTCCATTATAGCTTTGACTTTTTCCAGGTTAGCTTCTATCCCCTTTTATGTGACCATGTATCCTAGGAATTTTTCAGCTCGTACCCAAAATGCACATTTCATGGGGTTGAGCTTCATCCTGTACTTTCTCAGTGTGTTAAAAGTCTCTCTCATGTCGTCCACATGCGAGGTTGCCTTAGCGCTTTTGACCAACATGTCATCCACGTATACATCCATATTTCTCCCGAGCTAAGCTTTAAACATCTTGTCCACCAACCGCAGGTAGGTGGCTCCCGCATTCTTAAGCCCAAAGGGCATGACCACATAATAGTATATTCCTTTTAGGGTTATGAAACTGACCCGCTCCAATCCTATTTGGCTAGCCTGATCTGATGGTACCCCTAAGAAGCATCCATCATGCTGAGCAGTTCACAACCCGAGGTGTAGTCAACGAGCTGGTCTATCTATGGTAATGGGTAATGGTCTTTAGGGCAAGCACAATTACGGTCCCTGAAGTCAATATACATCCGCCAGTCTTCCTCCATTTTTGGCACCAACACCGCGTTGGTGAGCCATTCTAGAAGTTGTATATCTTGGATGTGCTTAGCTCGTAATAGCTTTTCCACTTCAGCTTGGATAATGGCTTCTTTTTTCGGGCCAAAATTTCGTTTACTTTGCTTCATCGACTTTGTTGTGGGGTTGATGTTGAGGTGATGTTCGATTATTGCTGGGTAATTCCCACCAGATCCTGGGGAAACCAGGCAAAGACGTCTGCATTGTCTCTTAGGAAGGCCACCAACTCGACCAGAACCTCCGGGCTCAGGGTCGTTCCCACTCGTAGGACTCGGCTATCATCCCCTGGGACTATTTCTACTGTCATTAAGCTTTCCTCATGCTGGGCCAGATCTGGCGCTATTGTCTCTGTTCAGGCCTTTTTAGGCCTACTCTCTTCTTCATCTCTCCGAATGATCTCCACATACGATCGACGTGATGCATATTGATCTCCTCGTATCTCCCCTACTCCTTCACGGTCAGGGAGTTTCATCTTCATGTGATAGACAGAAACTACCGCTTGGAATTGGCTCAGAGATGGCCGCCCGAGCATAACATTATACTAGGATGGTGCATCCACCACCAAGAAATGTACTAACTTGGTTTTTCTGAACGGGTCCTCCCCCAGTGAAACTAGGAGATTTACCGTACCCAACGATCGCAGGGATCCCCCGACAAACCCAACCAAATGAGGTCGTAACCTCTTCCAATTCTAAATCCAAATTCAACTTTCTAAAACAGTCATAAAATAGAATGTCCGCAGAACTGCCCGTATCCACAAAGATTATGTACATTATAATAAGCAATGATAGTGGTTATTACCAGAGCATCGACATGGGGCGACATAATTCCATTCTTGTCTTCCGATCCAAAGCAGGTGTTCGGTTTTGGCTCTAATTACCCTACCTCATGTGTTTTCCTCGATAGGTCTTTCACCGCCCGCACGTAATTATTCTGTGCGCATCGTGACTGTGTGTCCCAAGCACCGTGATCATCTGAATCTCTCCCCGGATCTCCTGGGATTGGTTCTCCCTTTTTCTTTCTCCACGACTACCTTCCTGGTCATGCCTGGCCATTTGATACATGTCCCTCCTGTAAGGGTCAGGTCTGGACCTTTCCTTCTTTGTCCACACGAACTCTTTGAGGTGCCCTTCTTGTACCATCCGATCTACCTCATCCTTTAAGTGAGTGCATTGATCAGTATCATGGTCGTACTCGTTATGGTACCTACAGAACCGATCCGACTTGTCCTTTTTTGGCTTCTGGGCGTATGTCCTCGGACATTTGAGGTCGGGATGTCACTCAATGGCCTGAAGGATCTCCCCCTATGGTGAAGCCAAGGGTGTGCACCAATCAAATCTGTGGCGTCCTCCTCCTAGGTCAGTTCTGGGTTTCTTGGATTGCATCTCCTCCTCCTTGTACACTCGCTCTCTCTGTCTATCTCCATCATCTTTCAGTCTCAAGGCTTCTTCCAAATGAATATATTTTGGGGACTTTGACCAATTAGGCCAAAAGTAAAGAACCATATTCCATTTAGACCAAACATTTTTTCATACATTTTCTATATTTAACTCCTATACATACATTACAAATTTACTCCTATTGGAACTATACTAATAAAGACCCTCTTCTACGAATCCCTAATTTCACGCAAAAACTACCTGCACAAAAAAAAAATTCCCTGTTTCAAATAATCTCCCAACCTCGCTCTTATACTTATCAATATCATTGAGGATGATGCGTTGTTCTTTGATTCGATTTAGTGGTATAGTTCCACTCGCTATTACAATTCACACAATTCCCCTCATGTTCAATTTTAGTGAATGGGTATGATTGAGTTTCTTTCATGGAATCTCATACTTGTTTTTTTAGTCAATGGGTATGATTGAATTTCATACTCTCTTCTTACAGATACCATATTCTGAAGAATTTCATACTTATTTTTTAGTTAATGGGGCATGATTAAATTTTATACTTGTTTCTATGAATTCATAGAATTTCATCCTGCACAGTTTTAAAACTTCATACTTAAAAATTAGTTTTATACTTGTTTTTTTAAGAATTTCATACTTATTTCTATGAGTTTTTAGAATTTCATCCTGCACAGTTTTAAAATTTCATACTTAAAAATTAGTATTGAATTAGTAAGAAATATTTAGTGATAACAGTCACATTCATTCATTTCATACTACTTGATATAGTTCACTTGCCATTACAATTCACACAATTCCCAATAATCAGATTTCATACTCAAGCAGTTTGAATTTCATACTTTCCTTTTAGAATTTCATACTAATTTGGAAAAGCGTCATGTTAATTTTTTGGAATTTATTGGAAAGGCCTCATGTTCATTTTTTGGAATTTGTTTTAGTTAATACTTATTTTTCACGCAGAACGGCAAGGAAAGTCTGGTAGTCAGTTGAGGGAAAAGCTATCGAGAGTTTATTTAGGAGCAATACAGTCAGTTCCTATTTATAATTTATTAATTAATAAAATTAACTTGGCCTTAATGGGATAAAATATTTTAAAGTAACTAAAATATACGTCAAGTTTTGATTTGGTACTAATCGGGAATTTTCCCTATATATTTCTGCCCTTGCTAAGAGCTCTCCAAATGTCTGCGCTGGTTTAACCACCAATGATTAGAAGAATTCCCCCTTCCTTAGCCCTTGAGCCAGAGCGTTAATCAGGAGCTCTTCCGATGCCGATGGTACCTCTAGCTTGGCGTCTGTGAAACGTTTTATATACCCCCATAAACCTTATCCTTCTTTTTGCTTCAGGCTAAACAACTCCAACGACATTTTCTGGTACTTCCTGCAACTAATAAATTGGTGCAGGAATGTCGAGCTGAATTCGTCAAAGTTGCTTATAGATCGGGGTGGCAACTGCAAAACTAAAGTTGAGCTGACTTAGTGAAAGTCATGGGGAAGACTCGGCACATCACCGCGTCGGTGAATTTATGCAAGGTAGCTACATTCTCAAATCGGCATAGGTGGTCCCATGGATCTGTCGTTCCGTTATACTCAAAACCCAGAGATCGATAAGAAGCTGGGAGATCGTCAATCATGACATTCTTCGTGAACGGGGCGCTTCTCCGTGTTCGGCCTGCCACATTGCCCGCCATTTTTTATTTGACTTCTCTGACCTCTCTTTGCAAATTCTGCATTTGTTCAGTGAGGTATGGGTTACTCTTGCTCGAGGTGTCACTGTCAAAACCAAATGAGCTCTCCTCTTCCTCCCGAACAGGGGTTCTGGACGTGCGATGAGGGGTCCGGGCTGACTCCGCTTCTGGTGGCTGGGCTGATTTTTGATGGGGTGACGAGAGTTCTGCAAACTTTTTCTCTACGACTTTCGCCACTTTCTTGCCGATGAGTTTGGATATTTGTCGTAGGAAGAGATCATTCACTGACCCGCCGTCGGCGTGCGAAGTCATTTCTTGAGGGGATTGTGGTGCGTCTTTCCTAGCTGTCGCTGGTGGTTTTGCCATTTCCAGGGCTCCCGTTGGTGTGGCTGAACTTGGCGTGCCACCCAATTCCGCCTGAGTCCGTCTGTTTCCATGGATTCTTTGTCTCACGCCTTAGCTTGGTCACAGTGTTCCTACAGACTGCGCCAATTGTTTTGCCCAGAAAATGTGAGTCCTGAGATCGTCTGATTCCACCCTGCTACTGACCTAACCTGCTTCACAAAACCAGTTAGAAAGGACCAACGGAGAAATTATAGTGGAGTCCTCTCTGATACTTAAGTAAGTAAGCGTTTCAAGAATCGGAATAAGAAAGATGTATACTCAGAATGTCATACCTTTGTCCCTCTTAGCAGGGATATTTATAACCCAAATTATTTAGGGGCTTTTCCGAGATCTTGAAACAGGCCCGCGAATCTCAGAACGTTACTCAGACGACCTGAACAGATTACCCCTTTTGGACGACCAGAGCTCCTCCAGTCTGAAACTTTTACGCATTCCTAACCTGATCACGCCAAAGCCCTGTCCAGGAATTGAGATCAGGTCAGGGCGAGCCCTTTTGGACTAACTTAAACTCAACTCAGCTTATCCTTTTCTTGGCTCTCTCCTTTTTATGGCGCAAGATCAGAACTCAGCTCGCCCCAACCTGCCTTACTCGAGCTACCTTGATGCCGGAAATTATCTCAGGTCGAGTAGGATTAGGTTGTACCAAGAGGAAAGAAAATAAAAATGCAACACAACAAAATAGGGAACAAAAAGTAAAAATACGACACATAACCAAAAAAAGTAAAAGTAAAGTTTTTTTTTTTTTCTAATAAGAAGTATTATTTTATTTTATTATAAGTTCATACTTTTTTAATTAACTATATATATATAATATATATATATATATATATATATATATATATATATATAAGCCACACACCCGGACAAAATATAAAATAAAGAAGCAACAAAACAATACACCCCCGTCCCCTTCTATCTATCACAATTTAAAAAAAAAAAAAAAATCACGTTCTATCTGTTACATTTAAATTTTCAATTATAATCATTGTTACTGTTTACTTTTCCAATGAAAAATAAATATTGATTTACTTACCCTTACCTTTATTACTTAACACTTTTAATTATTCTAAACAAAATGATATTATGCTCATTTGATACCTATAATTATAACACCAATCATCTTTTTTAATCTCCGTGAAATGATCAACTGCGACAAATAGAATGAGACATATGTGGTACAATTCAATCCAGAGAAAAAAGGAAAGAAAACATGTAGGCCATTGCAGAGGTGGGCCCAACCACCCCACTCTCCATATTGGTGCATACAGTACACGCACCCCTATTGTTGGTGCTTGTGGGGCAACCGCCCCTCGCTCCCTCCCCGTCTTTTTTAAAACAAATGTCGAGTCGCATACCACAAATATACCACATTTTCACTTTCACGAATATTAAGAGAAAGTAGTTAGTATTGTTGAAAGGGCGTGAATATACGCACCCCAAAATATTTTAAACAAAAATAGTCATAAATGAAAAGACTAAAATAATTTTACCACAATATATAATTAAAATTGAAAATATAAAATTTATGCAATTATATATATATATATATATATATATATATATATATATATATACATACATACAAAAACTAAATTAAGATAATGATTAAAATTGGAAGCAGAACAGTGCTCACACACTCTAACTCGTCCTTTTTCTCTCACTACAAAAATCTCTTCCCCTTTTTAAAAAAACACCCAGGTGGGCCCCCACGGCATCCACCGCCGCCGCCCCCCGCCGCCACAAAAAGATCGTCGTCATCATGGGCCCCACCAGTTGCGACAAGTCCAAGCTCTCCGTCGACCTCGCCTCCAGATTCTTCCCCTCCTCCGAGTTAATCAACTCCGACAAAATCCAGATATACCACGACCTCGATATCACCAGCAATAAGATATCACCAGCAATAAGACCCCACCGCCGGATCGGAAAAACATCCCCCACCACCTCCTCGGCGAGTTCCACCCCACCGAGTCCCACCCTGAGTTCACAGCCGCCGACTTCCGCTCCGCCGCCTCTGCCACCATCTCCCAGATCGTCTCCCACCGAAAAATACCCTTCCTCGTTGGCGGGTCCAACTTATACGTCTACGCGCTGCTGGCGAAGAAGTTCAGCCACGACGCCGCAGCGAGCGTCTTCGACAGGTCGAAGCCGGAGCCCGACCCAGCCCCGTTCTTCAAGGAGTTTCGGTACAACTACTGCTTCATCTGGATTGACGTGTCGCCGCCGGTGCTAAACGAGTACTTGGGGAAGCGCGTCGATGAGATGATGGACCCTGGGATGCTGGAAGAGACTGGAAGAGTTGGCCAAGTAATTCGCCAGCGCCGAGCTGGGCTCGGGGAACGAGTGCAGGCTGAGCAAGGCGATCGGCGTGCCGGAGTTCGAGAGGTATTTCGAGAAGTGCGGCGGCGATGATGATGTGGAGAGGAAGAGGGCGCACGAGGAGGCGGTGAGGGTACTGATATACTCAATCAATTTCTTCTCCTTCCGCCTGTTTCTTTCTCTCTTTCTCCTTACTTTTCTTTTTCTTTTCCTTTTTGTTTTACTTTTATTTTATTATTATTCTTTTTATTTTATTTTTATTATTATATTATATAGGGGTAAAATGGAGTGTTTGTGGGATTTTATTAGTAAAAATAAATATATTTTAAAATTTTTTAGGGTGCTCTTATTAATTGGGGTTAACTAATAATATTTTGGGATGCGTATATCTGCATCTACGTTGAAATACTAAATTTTACATACATTGTTGTACCCTTCCCTTAATACTGTAAAGGGATACCAATGTGAACACACAAATAATTGCATAAAACAAAAATGAAAAGTGTCCTATAATAGGAGAAGGTGTAATGTGCTATATTTTTTAGACGGAAGGACTTTGAATTTTTAAAAGATAACTGGGTTTTTACTAACTAGGCCACAGTGTACATACAAATTTTGTAGCTTTGTAATTAATCTAATAAAATACAACCCAAGTAAACGAAATTCTAAACAAATTACAACACACAGTAGTGTCACTAATGATAGTAAACACTATCACTCAAGTGTACAATTTACTACATGCATGCATCTAATCTGGATGCAACCAAACATAATAATAAGCATCACGGCACTTCAGAGTGCGTTTATGATTTTAAGAGGGTTATTAGGCTCAACGGGCTTGTAATGAAAACAATTTCCAAGTTATGGGGAGTGATTAAAATTAATTTGTAGTTGTGCAGAAGACAGAGTCGAACATTTCGTAATATTACCGAGTCAGCACACACATGCATGCATTAATAATAGACACAACAAAGTTGCCATAAATTAGAAAAGCCTCTGGCTTTGTTTCAAGCTCAGTTTCTTCTTCTCTGCACTGTACAATCACACAATACAACAACAAATAGCGAGCCCTACTATTATGCTAGAAAAAGGGGTGCGGTACAACCTCACGATGCACACTGCACTACACTGTGTCATTTCTTTCTGCGCTTCGGCTCCACCTAACAACAAATCAGAACATAAATCGCCGAGACTTGGAAAAAAACTCTCAATAAGTTAAAGAGTTGCACCATAATACCGACACAAATATTTCTATATAAACTTTCATATTTTACTCAACACAAAAGAAAATCACAAAGTCATTACATAAATATTAGATATCATAGTAACCTATAATACCTCAAACCCCATAGGGTATTTCATTTCATTTTTAGTGTAACTTAAATATGACAGCATAATAAAAAAGGAGACTATCATCACTCACCTTTGCCTCAGCGGGTGGGGATACACGAAATGAGTTCAAAGATCTTTTGGTATCATCATCAGACGAACAATCGGAGCACAAGAACTGATCCAGTTTCTTCGCTTCTTCAATTGCCATACCCATACAAGAAGGATGAAACCTTCAGGCAAAAGATGCAATAGAGATACTCTTAACAGATATTTTAAGGGAAAGGGGAAAAAACTTTTAAAAAACAAAGCCACAACGTCGAGTTAACTATTTGACTAGCACTACATAATAAATGGAACAATCTTTTTTCTTTCGAAACAGAGATGAATCAACAAGCCGGTCAACCTTGATTTGAATTAATGAAAATTAGTCAAAACCACCAAGCTTAAGCAAATATTTCACTCAAGCTTAAGCAAATATTTCACTTTAACAAAAAATTTATATTATTTCTGGAAGACATCTTTAATATGACAGAATTCGTGATCACAATGCAAGTCGTAAAATTAAATGCTTTTAGCACAAGTTCCTGCTGTCAATCTATAAATTGATAAGACATCCCAATACCCCCATAAATCCTTCTTCCTTTTTTTCTGGCTTAGAGATTTAGACCAGGGGAGTTGACTTATTACGAGGATCATGCACTTGAAAAAAACAGATGAGTTTTATAAACCAGAACCACAAGCAAATTCAACATTGCCAAATATATCTCCAGCAAATTAAGAAAATCGAAAAAAGAAATGACCATAAAAGAATATTTCATTTACCAATATTGTTCTTGTGACAGATGGGTAAAACCATTCCACGAGCTACAAATTGGCTATAAAACTAATTTAGCATACCAGTCTTTGCATCCTTCACATTGCACCATGAGATCATCTGGGTTATACGGCATCTCACACTTGCAATAGCTTCCGAAACACAAATCCAAAAAAATAAATAATAAGATAACTAAAAGTCTAATAATCTGCTTTTTCAGTATCAATTGACTCAATCATCAAAATTGCTTGAAAAAAAAAAAACTCACACAGCGACACGGTCAGGAGTGAAGCTTCCTGTAGCAGCCTTATACTCGAACCTACAAAAGTAATCCTCAGTTCCCACGTGCTCGAGCTTCGTGTAGTTCTTAAATGTGTGCACGATGCACTTTCCTTCGATCGTGTGAGCACTCTGAATGTCGAAATGGTCCGACAAGAAAAGCTCCTTGGCGCCATGGAACTGCCTGCGGCCCCCGATCGACTCCTCGGGACGATAGTACCAACGAACCCGCACCTTTGCGTTGTTCCTGTGGTCAGCCTCGATTTTCTCAACTCGCGCCACGTATGGCGGCTTGTCCGTATCAGACGGTCTCATCAACACACAATCGCCAGCTACAGAGAGACACGCAACGCACCATAACATAAATTATCTAAAGACTCGATTTTTCAGCAGCAATATGGGAAAAAATGGAGAAAAAACAGTAATTAAAGTCAAAATTGAGACCAGGAGGGACTGAATCAAAATGGAACACGTGTACTGGCGAATAACTATCAGCACAAATTACGTAACAAGCAATAAACTCTGCAGCAGCTGATAGACAAAATCTCAAGCCATTTCAAATTCGAATAATCAACACGAAACGACATTTCCCACTTAATTTGAAATGGGAGCTCAAACACAAGTAAACCATTCTTCAATGAATTAAAAGTATTAAATAAAATAAGTAAAAAAGGGCGAGAGTGAAGTGAAATATACGTCGGACAACTTTGTTGGTGCCTTTGATAGTGTAAGAATCGAGGTCCTTTTTGCCCGGCTTCGTCTTCGCCATGTGTTATCTGTGTTATTTTAGCTTCGATCGAGAAGAAGTTGAGTTGATTTCCCTCCAATTTGATGCTTGAATTAATTTGAAGTAGGGAGAAATGAACAGAAACCCTAATTTGCGAAGGAGGAGGTGGTGTCGGAACAATGGGGTTCAGTCTGCCCGCTGGGCAGCTTTCCGAAAACAAGATAAGCTCCCTTGTTCAAATGTTAATTGTCATATTATTTCAGTTTATTTATAATTATTATAAAAAATTGATTAAATAATAGGGAAAATTATCATTTAATACACATGGATCTCAATTAATTCACATATACTCATCTAATAATATTCATCCTATTTAAGCTAAATATTTACCGTTCACATAATATCCAAAACATTCTGGATGTAGATAATGATATATATATATACAGATGGATCTTATATGTATATATCGTACAATGAAGGGTAAAATTAAATAAATAATATATATTTAAATCAAAATTAAATAAATAAATCAGTTTCAAAAAAAATTAAAAAATTATGGCGGGACGCTTCTGGGAAAAGCGTCCCGCACCTTCGGGACGCTTCTGGGAAAAGCGTCTCGAACCTTTTTTTCGTCCCCAAAAGTTTTTGGGGCGAAAATGAAAAAAAAAATTTAAATTCGGGGTCGGGACGCTTCTCCCACCCGCGTCCCGACCGAAAATGTAAAAAAAAAAAAAAAAGGTTTGGGGTCGGGACGCTTCTCCCAAGAGCGTCCCGGGGCAAACAACCCTAACCCTAATCATACACATATTATTTATTTATTTATTTATTTATATTATATACATTTAAGATTTTAGTTATATTTATAATTTATTTAAATATATTATTAATTAAAATAAATAAACATATTATAAATAATGTCTTATAATTACAAGAAGTTAATTTGAAAATAAAAAAATACAATAAAATAATATAAATAACCAAATGACAAGAAATTTTAATTTCAAATTAAAAATACAATCAAATTAAGATACAACAACAACGAAAATTAAAATAAAAATTACAGTGATTTGATATTACACGGATACGATCACAATCGTAATGGTGGGTTTCCAATGAGATTGTGGTATTGACAAATGCAATTCAAGTAATTTTTATTGAATACCCGATCCATCAAACCAAATAAAGGTTCTCCATGTTTTAGATATGCAGCAGTAAACTCAGCATCGCCTGCGACGTCGTTCCAAAATCGGACTAGCCAATCTGGCGCTTGCACTTCGTTGGTCTCATGATCCCAAGTGCAATGTTCGTTTCCCAACATCATATGAAAATGGCTGTATCGTTTTTCCAGAAGTTGAACTCGAGCGGTTATGTCGTCCATTGTGAAGTCTTTCCCGAACGCACCATTGATTTTGTCCAACAAGATCCACGTGATATTGTTGCGTAATCCTCTTCTGGGATCGTAGACACCATTGAGCTTACTCTCACGGAGGTCGTCAACAAGCTTAGTATCCATATGGATGCTCCATTCGGTTGAATTCGTATCGTAGAAAAAGAAATCTTCTTCGGATTCAGAATATGGTACATTGTTAGGCTGATCTGAACTCATTTTTTTCCTTTTATTTATGAGAATGCTTAGATGATGGAGAAAAATAAAGGTGTGAGGGTGTGAATTGGTTGTAAAGAATGTAGTCCAATGTTCCAAATTTATAGATGAGTTACAATCTCACAAGACAGTTGTATTCAATGTGTTGTCGTTGTCACAGCTAAAGATGAAAACATAATGCGTATGGTGTAGTCTTGTCATAAATAAAGTTGAAAAACGTGTGGAATAATGTCAGGTCTTGTCACATGAAAAGCTGAAAACCCTATTGATACATGTGTGGTATTGTCATCAGCAATTTTAGATAAATATTGAAGAAGTAATTTTATTGAATAAGAAAAAACAAAAGATTACACATTTGATTAAATAAGAAAATAAATGACGTGACAAATTCAAACAGACATTACAAATTAAACATAAAAAAAATTGCACACTCGAACTAAGATCATTTCTGATCCCATTTTATTACACATTTGAGTCCCCAATACATTGATTACTCATCAAATATTGAAAGCTTCTTCCATGGTCTTCATTAATGGTGGGATGTCATACAAATAAAACCTCCGTGATGCATCCTCACCGTATTCCTGTATGACCAAAAAAAAAAAGTTAGTAATTCAAATGAAACCAACATAAACCAAATAATTAGATGTACACAGCTTGGGTGGACTTTACATAGGCTGGAGAGACATTGTTATTGATAATGGTATCAATACACATCAACCGACGTTTCTTCATCCAGAAAAACACCATCTTCAGAAAGTCTTGCCTTCCACCAACCGTACCTTATTTCCATTTCCTCAATCCGGTCGTAAATTTCTGCAATAGTGGGTGAAAACATGAACCGACGCTCGAGCATAGATTTTACCATCGGGACGCTCATGATAACGTGTGCTCTTTTTGCACCTCTTCGATACCCCTCATTCTGAGCCCACAAAAATTCCAAAATGGCTCGTTCCATCTCCATGGTCCATGGTCCATCGTAGTAATCATTTTCTATTTTTAGAACATCTGGATGGTTTTCGTCAAAATTAGCCATATTAGCTAGTATAGTTTTATGTCTCTTGAATAAGTTTGTTTTTGTGTACATATATATAGAGGAGTGATATATGTGTGTATAGTGTGGGTTATTATTGCTCTATTGATTGCATTGCATTATTGTACCTTTGCCAGCTACAATTGTTGTGACCTTGCAGTCACATTTCCCAATTCAAAAATAGTGACAATGCAACACACACGCAAAGAAAAGAGAAATTAAAAAGAAAAAGGAATACGAAATGTACATTTGCCAGCTATAATTGATGTGACCTTACAGTCACACTTCCCCATTCAATTGGGAATCACACCTTTGACTTGTCTTGTCATCTGAATGCTTTATGACACACAAATAAATAGCTGCCCACCCACACATCAATTCCACTGCAGCTTTTGCTAACTATAAATTGCTGTGCCATTGTGTTGTCTTCTCAAATGGTACTGTTTGGCCCCGAACCCAAATAAATATCTGCCCACCCACACATCAATTCAATGCAGCTTTGTCAGCTTTGCCCATTGTGTTGTCTTGTCCTCAATTATTCCACAAAATAATCTCAAGAATTACAATGATAAATTACTCTCATTGCTATAAATATGTCAGGGAACATGCAATGGATAATTTATCAGCAAATACATATCAATTACTTCATATCTTATTCAAAAAAAAAAAAGCTAATGGCAAACCACCTTCAACGACCCAGATGGCGTTCCTACACTTCGCGTGAAAACACTCGATTACGGGTGTGAATTCAACACTAAGTGGACACTTTCCAGAGACGAACGTCTACTTGAATTCCTAATCCTTGAGAATGATATCCGAGGATGGAATCCAGATGACGAACTGTTACCAGACAACCGAGTGAAAGAAGCCAAGTGTTTACTTAACTGCTGCTTCAAAAATCAACGTGCCCTATCTGAGGATGACATCACAACTAGGATTGTCCAACTTCATAAACGATTCAGGTTCTTCAAAGAACTGGTTCGGACCCCTGGTACTGTTTGGAACGGGAATCTGAAATTGGTCTTAGGTGATCATAATGTACGAGAGAAATTTCTGCCTGTAAGTTAAACATGTTAGTTTTCAATTATTAAAAGTATTCTGAGTATTTTATTAATGTTCTAACTTGTTGTGATGAATGCAGGATTGTCCAATCAAAACCTATTGCAACGCTTTTGATGAGGAGCCCTTGCTCACAAAAATGGAAGTACTGTTTGGAGATGTGTTCCCAACAGACCATAGTGGAGGCTCAACCAGTGGAAGTAGCGTTGACCATTGCACGCTGGCTTTTCGACACTGCTCTGCCTGTGTGGATTGCGTTTGTGTCTTCATAGTTTGACGTCTTTGTCTTATTGTAATAATAAATCTCTATTGCTTGGAGGCATTCCTTTTATGTTGTTATTATGTAATGTTTCTTACGTTGTTGTGCTCTATTGCTTGGAGGCATTCCTTTTATATTGTTATTATGTAATGTTTCTTACGTTGTTGCACTGTATGCTCTATTGATTGGGGAATTCTGAACTGAACGACAAAACACAAAAGCGAAGTATAATATTAAAATTAAAATAAATTACAAATCACGAGAAATAGTGTGATCRCGTGCCACATCTCTTTRTCTTATGCGTCCTACGTAGATCGTGATCATGTCTTGGTGGGGGGGCTGCTGGTTCRTGGTTAGTCCCTTCCTCGTCCTGCGGCGTGTCATCATCATTATTACCACGCTCCATGAGACCCCAAACTTGATGTGCACGATCTGCAGTCTCAGTAGGAATCGACAGCGGAATAGGCATCGTTTGGAAGTCCGGACGCGGATATCCCATTTCATTCGGATAATCAGCACGTATCAGATCGGTGAATGACTTTCCAACATATGCAGGAGTGTAAAAATCCGACGTTCCCATCGTCGGAATGTAATCATCTCCCACGTTATATGATGATCCACCAACGTGATCTACATTCAACACAGGAAAAAAGATAATTGTTTTAATATTAATCGTAAGTGAGTGACAAATAATATAGTTGTTAACGAATCACACAATTACCGTGATGGGTGACCGGTGATGGCCCGTGTGCGATTGGGGATACCCTGTGCTCATCTGGAGCATGATGAGATACACTCCTCCGTGAGCCGCTATCAGATGGCCCGTGCGCGACTGGGGATGCCCTGTGCTCATCTGGAGCATGATGAGATACACTCCTCCGTGAGCCGCTATCAGATGGCCCGTGCGCGACTAGGGATGCCCTGTGCTCATCTGAAGCATGATGAGATACACTCCTCCGTCTTCCGCTACCGGATGGCACGTCCTCATGTAATTTGTGACGAATACGAAGACGCTGCATCATCTCATCAGCCACCGAGTCAACCACAGTGTGCATACGACGATAAGAGTCAAAATCGTCTTCTCTAGCACCGGAGGATACATGGTGGAGTCGCTGGCTCCAATCACCCTACAAAATATAAATGGTTCAATATCAGGTGTAAGAAATAATTAAATTCAATTAGTTGGAAATGAGTTAAAAAGATTTCTTACAATGGCCTTGTACACGCCGACGTCCGAAGGCTGGTATCCTCCCTCTGTATGTCTCTCTAGAGGAGTGCTGAAATTCTGTGTATTCTGTTGATACCAACTCCGATATCCGCTCGCCGCCTCCGATGCCCTCTGAACCGGTGGGCCCTCTATCCTCGTGGACCATCGTACCTCCCACGCCTGGATCCACGCATGATGACGCATAGTCCATGCAACGTGATGCTCCTGTGCCCGAGAGACAGCGTGCAATGACTCCACGTCAACCTCTATCCTCGTTGGAGTGCTCTGACGTATGCCGAACTGTCGGGTCACCCGATTGGGAAAATGGTACTCCACAATCGACCAGCAGATGAGTGGGCATTGGCTTAGCCAGTTKTGAGTCAAACATCTATCCCCAAGAACTCGTATCTCCGGTGCATGTAAATCGTAGGGTTCCCATGTCCACTGCACATTTGAAAGATTCGCACCAGTTCGCATGTCATCAGTTCGCACCCTGTTAACAATATAAGAAAAWTTTATTCATTACTATACCTCTGACTCGTTTAACCGATCAAGCGACTCTCGAAAGATTCGCAGCGTATGTCTAGAGCTCCGAGTATAACTATACTCCGCAATCCACCTGCGATAACATACATCGAGTGTTATTGAAATGGAAAATATTACGAATAGTTGTATAACTAGTATTGCCTTCTAAAAGTGGCTAGCGAATTACAACAAATGAGGTAATTTGAGAGATCACCAGCCAAATCTAACATCAACCGCCTAGAACTAGAACTGCCCACCGCCTTGTGATGAACTAGCCACGTCTTCTGCACGGTATCGTTGTCTTGCGCGTACTTGGGCTTGGTCCATCTCGTTGGGAATTCTACTCCCCCTGAGTCGTCCAACTGTTCGCTGCCTCCTCGTGTGTGTGGATCGTGAACCAATTGAAAACTTGCCTCATTCCAGTCCTCCGCATCGGGCAACGGTTCAAATGCCCCAACAGAGTATGTGCGGTAGGTACGCAGCAGTGC
>BMAC01001205.1:58967-73697 GCA_014905375.1 Phtheirospermum japonicum | reverse complement strand
CATTTAAAAGTATACCTGGCGCCCATACGGTGGTACGGGCAACGTGACGTCATCGAATGCATCGTAAATGGTCCGATGAAGGTTGAGAGAACTGCCCCTGATCTCTGGTCTGATAGATGTAGTAATCCTGGACGTAAACACGAGGATCCGCTCTAAATTCGGTACACGCCTTTATTGCATGGGAGCACGGAATACCGCTGGCCACCCATCGACCACATGAGCACTCTATTCTCGACAAGGAAACTCGAAAGATTCGATCACGAGCTGCTCCGTGCACCTTCACAGAGACTTCGGCCGTCTCTGTCGCCCAATTAAAGCCCCTGATATCATAAGATGACCCCAATTGCTGTCTCTCTCTGAATAGGTTGTATATCTTATCAGGCCAAAATTGCTGCAGGTTATGTAATCTCGTCGCATCTTTCAAACGCTCGTAGAAATTTTGAACACTTCGAAGAAATGTGATTCGAACGATGGTGGTTATCGGGAGTCGTCTAGCACGCTTCATAACTCCATTGATGCACTCGGACATGTTGGTCGTGAGGATGCCACACCGTTTGCCGCCGTTGTGGGACAATGTCCACTTACTCTTATCAATGCCATCCAAGTACGCAAATGCATTCGGATCAAGCGCCTTGATCTGCTCTATTATTCTGTGAAAGACTGCAGCCCTCGGTTCTGCTCCAGCTTTGAAATACATATCCTTCAATTTCACCGATTTGGCATGCGTGTTGAAGTTAGAAGAGACATGTCGCAAACAAAAAACGTTAGAAGAGAATGCCGAAACTTGTTCTAGTGCACTGAGTAGTCCGGCATTCCGGTCAGATATAAGACATACCCCTTCTATGTCTCGAACAATATATTTTGCAACCATGTGAAGGAACCAATGCCACGAGCTGTAACTCTCCGAATCAACAACTGCGTACGCTAGAGGCACGACTTGTTGGTTGGCGTCAACTGTAACTGCCATCATCAACGTGTACTTGTACTTTCCAACCAAAAAGGTTCCATCAACGCTGATCACCTTGCGGCAATGTTTAAAAGCCTCGATACATGGGCGGAATGCTCAAAATACAAATCTTAGCATGTGCACATCGGGTATGCCAGAAGATTTGTGTCGCCACTCGACCACTGTCCCCGGGTTGTACATTTGCAACGCCTCCATGTATTTTGACAAATATTGGACGGACTGCTCCCACGTCCCGTACACATTTTCACGAGCCCGAGACAACCCTTGCCATGCCTTGTGATACGGCACAAGGTAATCATATTCTTGTTTGACAGCCTGCTGGACATGTAAGGCGCTATATGACGGATCCCCCTCGACGTGGCTGGTAATGAGCATAMCAATCAAATTTTTACACAAGTTGGGGTGATCTTTACGTGTAAACGATGCGAGACATCTYTGCTCAGAACCCAATCTCATGATGACCCAAGCACCCCTCCGTTTCCGAAAACTAGCGCGGAGCCACCAACCGCATTCGGATGATTCGTTCGCACCTACATCACCAAGTGAATTCGACATGCAAACAATTTTCCATATCACAGGATTGCTTTCTACCACTCTATACGAACACTTGGCGACGCGCARGGAGTAATCTTTGACAGCCCACATCAAATGACGTTTATCTCTAAATATCATGCCTATTCTCAGCACTCCTTCGTCTTTATTGTAGTACAAGTCCGGCTGAGGGACACCAATAGAATCGATAGGAATGTCTTCGTATACTCGATCGAAAAATAGTATGTTCTTGTACAGTGCGGAGCCTCCATCCGCTCGTTTATGGGTTGTAGGGACAAGTTCATTCAAGGTAGGTTCAAAAGGTTCTTGATCTGGTACGCTACCCCCCAACTGAAAGAATTCCTCGTCAGTTTCATGACCATCATCATCTAGTTCGTCTAAACCATTTTCAGAATCGCTTCCTTCATCTGGTCCGAAACAATCGGCGGGGTAGTCCGAAATCACCGGTGGGGGATGATGCTCGGTGGACTCTACATTTGCATATCCACTCTCGTCTCGTAAAATCGATGCATACACGTCGTATTCATTTCCAGAAGACATATTCGCCTATGTGCGCTTACTTCTAAAAATATAAATAAATTCAATTTTTCACATAATTAAATAATTTCTCGCAAAATTAAATAATTTCTCAAAGAATTAAATAATTTCTCACAAAATTAATAAAATCACACATTTCCATAATTCATTGTTTTTCACAAGCAATCTAATAGAAAGTAACAATTAAAGGTCAATATTTTCCATAATCAATTTACAAGAACAAATAACAAAATAATATTAACAATTAAAAAAAAATTCACAAACAAACCTAATGCATTTTCGTACTAAAAAATAAGTTAGGGTCAAGAATTTCCATAGCTAAAATTTTCTAAATATTCACAAACAATTAAATAGAAGGTAATAGGTTAGGGTCAAGAATTTCCACAATCAATTTACATGAACAATTCAAAAAAAACTAAAATTAAAACATCAAAATTTAATATAATACAAACTCAAAATAAATCTAATTGCAATCTAGGTTTAAGTAAAAATAACTATAACAATACCAATAACAATATAATAGATAAATACTAAAACTAACAAATAATTACAATTTACATAAATAATTAACAATTAACAATTACATAACAATTACAATTCACAATTCAAGGTAGAAAATAACTAATTTATTCAAATTAACAACCAATTTAATCAAATTAACAACTAAAAACAAATTCTCCCAAATTAACAATCTACAACTAATTTATTCAAATTAAAAATAACAATAAACACAACAACAATAACAATATAACACCTAAATACTAAAACTAACATCTAATTAACTAATATATTAAATTAAACAAAAAAAAAAAAAAAAAAACATACCTGCTGCTCCCTTCTTCTTCCGCCCGCTGCTGTGTGAAGAGTGTGTGTGTGAGTGTGGGTTGTGAGGGGTAGGGTTTGGGGGTTATAAGGCCGTTTTTTTTTTTTTTTTCACTTTTGCCCCGGGACGCTCCTGGGAGAAGCGTCCCGACCCCAAACCTTTTTTTTTTTACATTTTCGGTCGGGACGCGGGTGGGAGAAGCGTCCCGACCCCGAATTTAATTTTTTTTTTCATTTTCGCCCCAAAAACTTTTGGGGACGAAAAAAAGGTCCGGGACGCTTTTCCCAGAAGCGTCCCACCACAATTATTTAATTTTTTTTGAAACTAATATATTTATTTAATTTTGATTTAAATATATATTATTTATTTAATTTTACCACAATGAAGTATCACATGAGTGAATATCCATATGAATCCAAATCTACTGAATCACTCATGCTATGATTTTCTACATCCTAGGTCTTTCCGTTTCGTCATCTGGCTTATGTTCTTCATGTAGCATTCAAACCGAATAACTATTTGAAATTACGTCAATACTTCCACATATATGGCGATTCTATGGTGGCGTGACTACATCATTCTCCACATCGTTTCAGGGAATAAATATTGTGGTAGATCAATCGATGTAAATGCAGGGGTGTGGGATATGGTGCTTTACTACACCGTAGTCATTTTTCGTAATATAAGTAGTTTACAATACCCCTCTCTCTTTTCTCTCTTTTTTCTTTCTCAATATTCACGGTACCCTCCCTTTCTCCCTCACATACAACAAATACCTTACAACCCTAAATTACTCTCTCGAAATCAATAGACTAAATCATATCTCTCGTCCTTAATCCATTTTCGACAACACCACACACACACGTGCTCACAGAAAGAGACAATGGGGTGGAGAGGTGCAGCGGCCGAGATGATGGAGCGGTGCGAATCGGGACTGGGGCAAGTGGTTTCGAATTGGGTTTCGCTCAGGGTCTTCGAGTTTTCGAGAATTTGGGATCAAAAATACTCGTGCACTCGGTTCGAGTGTTCGGGTTATGTCTCGTCATTTTTTGATTTGGCAAGGGTCGACTATGATTTTGTTGTTTCTAGTTTTAGTATCGACGCAGATAGCGGGCTGGAATTCAGGTTATGAAATCGGCTTAGATTTTATGAGTTTTGGTCGAGTTGTGGTGGTGTAGAAGTTAGTTTGCTTTCTCTCTTTTTTAAAGCATTATTAGGATGCAAAATGGAGTAAGGATGTTAATTTTGGTGTGTAGAAATCTTGAATTTAGACTATGAACAGTTTGTTGTAGTCTTGTTTGATATGCAATTTCTCTAGAGAGAAAAAATTGATTCCAAATTTGGGATATAATAGCTAATATGTCCCATATATCTTTGTGTATCTCTGTGTTAGTCATTGATAGTATCATTGATCTGGGGCGACATATTTGTCCTTACATCTTTTTCTTTTTTTGAAATTGATGGATAGATTAGAAGGATAATTTGGGGTAATGTTTTTCAATGAATTTTAATGAGCAAAACCATTAGAAGCAGAAGGATAAAAAGTTGATGATGAAAATTCTAATATGGAGCGGCATTGAAATTATTAAAAAAAAAGCTTTTTAGGGTTATTATGAATTTTAATAGAGTTAGTGTGAAATCGATATACGTAGTATGAATTTTAAGAATTAGTATGAAATTTTATATAAGTAGTATGAATTTTAATGAGCTAGTATGATATTCATATCGTCACGAAAATTTTCATAATGTATAGTATACAATTTAAATTTAAAGTTCTTTTTTTTGCATATATATATATATATATATATATATATATATATATATGATTAGATTCAAATGAAACCCACTTCAATATATGCGAATCTAGGGACTAATCCTATCCTTAAATCTAATAATTTGTGTGGACCAGATTTTTTCTATTTTTTTAATTTCAGAAAATTAAATATATGGTAAGAAAGGGTGTTTATGTAATTTTACATAAACACCCTAAATCAAATTTAATCACCCGTCTTCCCGTTCTCTTCCCCAAACCTAAACCCTATCCCCTCCACCAAGCCATAGCCGCCAAGCCCCTCCACCAAAGCTCAGCCGCCGTCGCCGTTGCACCAGGTTTCGGCGCCTGACTGCTGGAAGTGCGGCGTTGCACCAGGTTCCGAAAGCGCGACCCGAAGCACCGACGAACAGACGGCGATGGCGACCTTGAATCCCGTCCACAAAATCATCCAGCGGCGACCTTGAATCCCGTCCAGCGGCGACTTTGAACCCACAGCGGTATGTGGGGAGGCGACAACCTTGAATCGTATGTGGGCTGCGACGAAAGCCTCTAATCGCCGGAGTAGGTTGAATCGGCGAAGGCAGGTTCCGGTGAATACCTGCTGCTGCAGACGGCGGCATCCAGGGGTTGGCAACCTTGAATCGTATGTGGGCTGCGACGAAAGCCTCAAATCGCCGGAGTAGGTTGAATCGGCGAAGGCCGGTTTCCGGCGAATACCTGCTGCTGCAGACGGCGGACATCCAGGGGTGGCTAATTTTTCTCCCAATTTCAGAACTCTGCGCCGGCGACGGACCTCCGCCTTCGATTCCTCCACGGCGGTGGGTTCGACAAAAAAGGAAACGGCGGGCAGCGGCTGCGTGGAGATTTCGAGGTAGCTCGACTGGTTTTTGGATTTCGTTTAGGCAAGCCTACGGGGATGGTGATGCGGCCGAGGACGATGGAGATTGTGACCGAATCGGCTGCAGGCCTCGAATCGGCGACGAAGGCATCTAATCGTTTTGGAATTGGACTCGGACGGCGTTTTGGGTTTGGATTTGGATGGAGTTGGTGGTGGTTTGGCTCGGACAACGATTTTGGATTGTAGGGGTTGTGGTTGGTGGTGGAATCGTTTGTGGTTGGGCGTTGTGGTAGGTGGTGGTTGCTCGGGGTTGCCGGTTTTGATTCGAACGGCTGTGATTGGGGTTTAGATCCTTTGTTTGCCGGCTGTCACTCGGCGGCTTTGGCCGGAGTTTTTTGGGTTGGATTTCGAACGTCGGTGATGTTGAAAAATAAAAAGCAGTGTAGTGTAGTAAAAAAAGCGCTGCGGTAATGTTGAAAAATAAAAAGCAGTGTAGTGTAGTAAAAAAAAGTGCTGCAACAATATTAAGAAAGCACTCCAAAAAACTAGCACTGCCAACATACGAAAAAAACATTGTTGAAGACTTGTGTAGTGCTATAATTAGTCACATGCAATGCTTTTAATATTCAAATTTTAAATTTAATTGTATTTATTTATTTTCACATTTTTAAATATGCAATATGTATCTTAAATTGTAGATCTTGAGAATTTGATTAATTTGACATATATTTCGTTCAAAACGAATAAAAATTGAAAAAGTTATGGTTTGTTGAAGATTTGAGTTTCATTTCAAAATTTTGAATTTGCAGTTTATAGATGAAATTTGTGATGCTTTTTGTATATAATCGTGGTGTTTTTTTCTTAATCTATTTGTGCTTTCTAAAGAACAATATAGTGCTCTTTGTAAACGCTGATATATGTCTAAAATACCCTTTTTAATTAATTAATGTATTTTTTTACATTAATACCATGCTGACATGTCACGATCTCAACCATCGAGATTATTCAATCTAATGGTCAAGATGAGTCCCTAGGTTCACATGTAATGCCATGGTTCCATTTGAACCCATATATATATATATATATATATATATATATATATATTGTTAGTATGAACTAAAATCTACATATTTCATACAACTCATGAAAACTAATATGACACATTTCATAAAATAATTTCACATAATTCTGAAATTATAAATTAATACTAGTATAGAATTTCACGAAGAAGTATAAAATTTCATGATATAGTATGAAATTTGATTGACGATAGTGGCAGAATGCAGTATGAAATTAATATTAAGTAATATGAATTATTTTTGAATTGAATTTGGAAGAAAGATAAAAATATTGAGCGAATAAAAATTGTTAGTAAGGATAAATTAGTACTTTTAAGTGATACTATAGATTAAATGGTGGGTTATCAATTAATGAACTTTTTAGGATAATATATTTATTTACAGGAGCATATGATCAATTACGCATGATAATATTAACAATGCAAATTTTTGTGAATTTTACAAATTACCATAACAAGTTCAAAGTAATAAAACTAAGTAGGGTGAAATGTTGAGATCAAAGGTCTCAAGTTTGAATTTGTAACTCTACTCCACTTAATCGAGCCACTATTGTTATGGATAAATTATATTGTGGGCATTAAGTTATTACACGCGTGCGCGCGCACACACGCACACACACACACACACACACACACACACATATATATATAATATATATATATATATATATATATGTGTGTGTGTGTGTGTGTGTGTGTGTGTGTGTGTGTGTGTGTGTGTGTGTGTGTGTGTGTGTGTGTGTGTGTGTGAGTATATGTGTGTGTATGATGTACATTTATTATGTATGTATGTATTATATACTAATGTATATTTATCTATTAGATATACTTTTTCTTATACACAACTTTTGTAATTTTGTTACAATGTTTATTCTCATCATCGTCGATCAATATTTTTAAACCCTTACAATTGGTCACCCTTGATATCAAGACTGACAAATCAATCGTGTCGGGTTCTTATCGGGCCAGCACAATAAGACACGACACGATAATCATAGGCACGGACACTACACGATAAGCTTGTCGGGCCTATAATCTAAAACCGAATCACAACACGCTAAAAATACGAAAAGTACGACACGGTACGATAGGCACGATAAACATACTGAATTTATTTAATCTTACCCGTTAAGCACATTAGGCCCGTTAATTAATAAAATACATATTTTTCTTAATAGATATAATACATATCTGTAAAATTATCAATACAAATTGTCAAATACATTTAAAATTATAATATGACAAATGTACTAATGATAAATTAAAGATCACACATACTAATAATGAGTAAATGAGTATAAAAGGGGAAATTAAAATATTATCGGGTCTTATCGTGTTTATCAGGTTAACGCGTTATCAACTCATTACTTAATGTGTCTTATAGTGTCAACCCGATAAGGCACGAATCCAATAAGCCTCAACCCATAGCCTATTATTTTGTGTTGTGTTCGTGTCGTTCAATCATGTTGTGCCTCATTTTTCCACCCCTACTTGATATAGCAACATACAACTGATCATGACTGAAAACTGAATTTTTCAGGAAAAGTCCAACGTGAGAGAGAGATTGTCCTTGAATTTTATTGATCATCATAGTATATGACACAATCAGAGAAAATTGTCACCGTTGGAATTTGAAAGGCAGGCTCGAATTAGATGGTGTGACAATCATTTTAGGCATGAACAACAATTCACCTGCATTGCTTCCTTGAGAAATATTGGCCTATACAATATGATCGTCAAGTTTGTAACAACCAACACTACACAACACAAGGAAATGAATCAATATTTCTCAACAACATGAATGGAATTATAATTTTTAGTTTTAGCTCATAATTCGACAATCCATAACACTTAATGGTGTTTAGAAACTTTGGTGAGTGGACGTCCTACAATATGTCAATGTTTGAATCGGAACTTTGATTCTCCATCATTTTATGACATCCTATATTTATTAATCAAATCGACGACATCAAGTGTTAGAGATTGAATAGCACGACCCTCCAAATAAGCGAAACATTCGGTAATTTTTTCAAATTGTGGATATGTGCTGGCCAAAATTGACAGAACATGGTCACCATCATCTTTCAATAATAGATAACCTGGATTTTAGTTTGAGCGATACCATCGTTTGATCCTTCAATTATTTCATCCTGTATACTATTTATCGAATTGACAATTTTTTTAACTTGACACAATCGTGATCTGGATTGTGATTTTACAGCACCACATTCTTGGTCAACTTCAAAACCATGTAATGAGTTCATAAATGCGAATATTTGATCATCATGTGAAATACGTCTGGTCCAGCGCCATTTGGAACAACCGACAAAACTTGATGAATATCTCCACAAAGAACCAAATGAAAGGTGCGTATTACAATTATTATGTGATCTCATCACGTCTTTCAATGTTTTGTCCAGAGTATCAAAATAATTGCTATGCATCATTGGAGATTCATCCCAAATAACCATTAATTTTGCAAGTGGAGTACCAGGAAACATCGAGATCTTGTTGGATATTAAAAGTAACACTAAATCTAGAATGCCTAATTATTCCTTTCGAAATAAGAGAAGTTATGTCGTTAGATATTACATTAACAATTCCACTATTATATTTGTAGAAAGCGTCCTCTATATCCATAGATGAGAAATACACCACCCTTGGTTAAATGTATAACCTCCATGACTTTATAAATTTTGGCAGAAAATATATTAAAATATTTAAATAAGTAATTATATATATGTATACTTAAGTTGTATGTATGCATGTATGTATATAATACATCTAAATATTATTTAAAAATCGAATAATATTGAAAAATAATATAACCTTTTCATAGAATGATTGTTATTAGACGAAATGTACTTTACAAATTATTAAAAATTTTCTTATACACAACATTTATAATATTATTACTACGTTTATTCTAATCATCGTCGATCAATATATTAAAACCCTTATAATTAGTCACACTTGATATAACAATGTACAAATAACCATGACTGAAAATTGACTTATTTAGGAAAATATATGTTTGGTAATTCTAAACTTTTGCAACACCATCATCTCCAAAAATATTTGTTTGATCATTCTAAACGAGTTATTTTACTATCCAGCATGGATTGTAGGTATGCTACAAATTTGGTATGAAGAGAAATTTTTACATTGTTACCTCTACATAGTGATCAAATAATAGTATAAGTATACAAAACAAAATATGAATATTCAAATGAAGTTAAAGTGATTGGTATGTAAAACGTAAATGCATATTTAATAGAATTGTCTAGATTTTGAATTTCGATATAAATTAAGTATGTCATGAATGCTTTCAAGATTACCGTCATTAGTAACATTTACTTTTAGAGGCGACTTTTCCTTCTTGGTTTTGGGATTAGTTGATCTTTTTACGAACCTATTATAGTTGATGCCACAGTGTTCATTCCACTCGATGCTAGTTTCGCACTTGTGTTGTTTTGCATGATTACCGAGATAGTAACAAAATACATTATTTTATAAAACCAATTCAAATCAAAAGTATTGAATTGTAATAATATTTTATAAATAACATGTTGATAGCCAATAAAACAAATGCTACATTGTGTTGCACTGTGCAATTTCGCATATTTTATTTTAAAAAGTGATCAAATTATTTTTAAGAAAAAATGACAAATTTCATATTATTGGACTCACAATAAAAACCAAAATAACATATACATATATTCAAATGATCTTATTAATTTTTTTATATATTAATTAGGGTATCCATCCTAATTATGTTAAGAAACTTCTTACATAATTAAAAAAGAAACTAAATCATCATTAATATTAAATATTATTTATGAGATCAATTCAAATAAAAAAAGGTATTGAATCGTAATAATATTTGATAGATAACACGTTGATAGCCAATAAAATAAATACTAAATTATGTTATCATTTTTATATAATCTAATTTAAAAAAGTGGTCAAATTACTTTTGATATTATTTGAACTCGCAATTAAAAAAATATAAAATAAAATAATATTTATATGTACGTTTATATATGTATATAAAATAACCCTACGTGACTTTTTCTCCCTCTTACATGGTTTTTTTAGGTCTATTATAATTTCGTGTGAAGATAATTTTCTTCCTCCGCACAATGAGCAGAAGATAGTATAAGTATTAAGTTTAAATATAAACATTACAATGATGTTGAATCGATTAGTATATAAAATATAAATGCACACCTAAGAGAATGAGTTCGATTTTGAACTTCAATCGATATTAAGTATGACTTGGTGCTGGATTTGCACTTGTATCGTTTTAAGTGGTTTTTGATATAATAACAAAATACATTATTATATGAAACCATTTCACATAAAAAAGTGTTGAATTGTAATAATATTTTATAAACAACATGTTGATAGCAATAAAAATAATATCAAATTATATTATATTGTGAATTTTTGTATAATTTAATAAAATAAAGTGATCAAACTATTTTTGAGAAAAAATGACAAATTTCATATTGTTGGACTTGGAATGAAAAAAATAATTAAAAAACGTAAAAGAAAAAAACTCATAATAAAAATTAAAATAACATATAAGTGATTTTATATATATATATATATATATATATATATATATATATATATATATATATATATATATATAATATTATTTCTTATTATAGTGTTAATTAGAGTATCTATCCTAATTATGTTAATAAGATTCCTACATAATTAAAAAAAAGAAACTAACTCTAGGTGAATCAAATCATCATTAATATTAATTATGGTATCTATCATAATTATGTTAATAAAACTCCTACACAACTAAAAAAAGAAAATAATCCTACGTGACATTTTTTCTCTCTCCAGACCTCTAAAAAAGAAACTAAATCAAATCATCATTATTATTAATTATGGTATCTATCATAATTATGTTAATAAAACTCCTACACAATTAAAAAAAGAAAATAATTCTACTTGACATTTACGTGGCATTCTACTCATATTTTTTTCTCTCTTCGAACCTCTGCTTTAATATATATATATAGACTACAATCGGTGTTTGGGCCATTTGCTGTAGTTGTTAAGATGGGCTAGACCCATTGGGCGTCACACGCCACTCATACATGATTCTTTTAACTAAATTTATGATACTTATAGTGTAATTTATAATAATTTTATATACAAATATAATTTGCATACTTTTAGTGTAATTTGTTTTTTGTATATAATTTTTAATCAATATAAATGCCACGTGACTTTTTGTCAGCAAATACTGGGTTAGTATCCTTAAGATTTGTATATATTTAACTAATATAGAAATTGTGAGCCCATTAGCTTGGTGCATCAGTTAGAGTGTTGGACCATTTTCATTTGGTCGAGGGTTTAAATCCTTTGTCATGTGAAAATACTGTAAATGTAAAAATGTAAGTTAGATGCCTAGAAATTACCTAGTGTAAAAAATTATTTATTACATTCTGAAAAAATGAAATTAGACATCACACATCTTTGATCCTTGAACTACATTATAAATTTTGGTAGCTAGCCATGATATCAAACTTGATGGTTAATGACCTTGACCAGTGATCTGTTTGCGATCGATACATTAGATCGTAACTATGATTTCAAAGCTGAAATGAGACCGACGAGATACTTCAAAAGATATTAATTTTACTAATTTCTGTTGTTTGCAAGCGGTGGTCGATGATGTTTTTTTCTCCACACGATGACAGCGGTGGTGGTCAGACGATGAGAGTGGCTATTGTCGGTGGTCGAGATTTATGTATTAGTCGTGGCTAAATGTTATGTGGCACTGGTCAAAATTTCAGCGGTGGTGGGTGAGGTTTGTTGTTTGATTTGAGTATTGAGGAAAATAGCAATGAGGACAGGCGATAATATGATTGAGAAATGTTAGGGAAAATGATTTTGTAAGGAAGAAAGACATAAGGGTAGATCTGACATTTCCAATTATAATATTTTTACAAAAGCTTTAATACGAGTGGGACTAGCACGGGTGCATATAGCCGCACCCTAAATAACATGTGAGATGATAGCGAGACTCGTAAAGAAAAGTAGGTAAAAAAATTTAAAGTTTCTACATTTAAGATGACGCGAGAGAAAAATGGATCGTGAATACTCTAAAGTAGACTTCCACGAAAATAGAGTTTCACATAGGTGTAATGGCTAAATTGCAAACTACCTCAATAAAATTAGACTGGGTATATCATGGATCCAGTACCATCTAATAAGGTGCACCCAATTCCCCAATTCAGTTTCAATTCAGATTTTTTGGGCCCCACTCCAATTTTACTCGCTCATCCCCCACGCGCTCCTAAATTTCTCCCTCCAGAAATCTGCCTCTTCAACTTTTCGCTCAAATCCTGAATCTCGGTTAGATATCATCACATATATCAGCCACATATCATCCTACAAACGAGACACATATCATCTTACACACCAGCCACATATCATCCTACACACCATCCAAATATCATCACATACACCAATTACATATCATCATATACACCATACACACATCATCACATATAACATCCACACACCATCTACACATTTTGAATCTCCACCCATTTCAAAAATTAACCACAACTAACGAACAAACATATAACCTTTTCATAAAAAAAAGCCATTACAATTACAATAAAAAGGATTGGATAAAAAATATCAGTCCAAGAATAATAAAAGAATACAGTCTAAAAATAAAAATTAGTTATCTCTCTATTTTGTCATATATCGAAAAAATTCTAACTATAAACTGACTTTAAACTAAAAGAATTACAACTCAAAAGAATGTAGCAATGGTGGAAGCTTTGAACTCGTATTCGTACTAACAATTATGAAATTCGAACTCGATGTTAGACCAACACTTGGATGCACAATATAACCGTCTCCAACAAATGTAGAAATACCATCCTGAAAAAAAAAAGAACATAATGAAAAAACGACCACATTACAGAAAAATAATATATAAATTACAAAATAAATACCTGTAGACTTTCTACGGCCTTTTTAGTTTGTGACTCGTCAATTTGCGCTCGATTTCTTCTTCCTTTCGCTTGATTGCACTTCTTCTCAAGTATACTATTCTCCCTTTTATTCCGCTTACCTTCCTCACGACAACTTTGAGGATTTTGATTAACACCACTCAACGATGGATCAACAAAGTCTTCAAAATAAATGGGGCCGACTTCTCGTATAATACTAAATTTAGCACTTTCAAAAGCTTCTTCACACTTCGATCGAGTTTCAATATTGTCTTCACTCGCTAAAATCAACTTCTGAAACTTTCTATGCATTTGAATCCTCCATAACGAGCCCGCCATCGATTTACTCGAAGAATCAAATACAGAAACATCATCTAAAATACGATCACTAACAATATCATTGCGCCATCTTTTTGTAACATATCTCTCCGCAATGGCACAAACACAATGTATATTCATTACACGCAAACAATGACAACACAAAATACCAACCTCAAAAAATAACTTGCTCTCTCAGCTGACTGACTATCACCACTCACTACATAAGACAAAAAAAATAAAAAAAACCAAAAACATGTGATTAATACAAATATTAATCACATATTAATACCACATATCATCACATAACACTGAGACAACTCATCATATATTACATTCAGATATCATCACATATTGCCACCATATCATATTTTGCTTTCCTTTTTACAATGATAATAAATATTGCTGTTGTCTTTATATGTTTTATAAGTAGCTGCAATATTTATATATTTTTGTAAGTTTATTATATCAACTTTAGAGACAAATAATAAAGCTCATGTATGCATTGGTTTGCAAGTACCTCATAATCTGGCAAAAATGCGTATATACTGTATATACCATTACAAATTGCGTAAATAGGTGCTTTGTTAGTGGGTTGAGTATATATAGGTGATTTCGCACACTGAAAGTGCGAAATCAATTTTTTTTTTTATTTTTGTGGCATGGTTTCGCACCCTGAAAGTGCAAAACCCATTTTCATAAAAAAAATTAATTAATTTTGATATGATTTCGCACTTTCAATGTGCGAAATCAATTTTTTTTAAAAAAAATATTTTTATATGATTTTGCACATTGAAAGTGCGAAATCATTTTTTTTTAATAAAAATTGTAATTTAAATAAGAAAATG
>BMAC01001205.1:37901-58942 GCA_014905375.1 Phtheirospermum japonicum | reverse complement strand
ACATAGTGTAAGATTTTAAAATTGGAAAAAAATTAAATTTGAAACTACGGGTTATTAAAATCGATTTGAGGATATTACTAAAAAGATAAAATCACAATCGTAATTAAACATAATTGAAAAAAATAAAATTACAAAAATAATTTTAAAAATAATAAATTACAAACCGCCACGTATGAAAATATTTAAAAATAATCAATCAAAAATCGCATACATAGTGTAAGATTTTAAAATTGGAAAAAAATTAAATTTGAAACTACGGGTTATTAAAATCGATTTGAGGATATTTACTAAAAAGATAAAATCACAATCGTAATTAAACATAATTGAAAAAATAAAATTACAAAAAATAATTTTAAAATAATAAAATACAAACCGCACGTATGAAAATATTTAAAAAATAATCAATCAAAAATCGCATACATATAGTGTAAGATTTTAAAATAGGAAAAAAATTAAATTTGAAACTACGGGTTATTAAAAATCGATTTGAGGATATTACTAAAAAGATAAAATCACAATCGTAATAAAATATAATTGAAAAAAATGAAACTACAAAAATTTATTATTAAAAATAACAAATTACAAATCAGACGTATAAAAATATTTAAAAAATAATAAATCAAAAATCCCATACATAGTGTAAGACTTTAAAATTGGAAAAAATTATATTTGAAACTACAGGTTATTAAAAATCTATTTGAGGATATTCTAAAAAGATAAAATCACAATCGTAATTAAACATAATTGAAAAAAATGAAACTACAAAAATTTATTATTAAAAAATAATAAATTACAAATCGGACGTATAAAAATATTTAAAAAATAATAAATCAAAAATCGCATACATAGTTTACGATTTTAAAATTGGAAAATATTAAATTTGAAACTACGGGTTATCAAAACTCAATTTGAGGATATTACTAAAAAGATAAAATCACAATCGTAATTAAACATAATTGAAAAAAATGAAACTACAAAAATTTATTATTAAAAATAATAAATTACAAATCGGACGTATAAAAATATTTGAAAATTAATAAATCAAAAATCGCATACATAGTGTAAGATTTTAAAATTGGAAAAAATTAAATTTGAAACTACGGGTTATCAAAAATTGATTTGAGAATATTACCAAAAAGATAAAATCACAATCGTAATTAAACATAATTGAAAAAAATAAAACTACAAAAATTTATTATTAAAAATAATAAATTACAAATCGGACGTATAAAAATATTTAAAAAATAATAAATCAAAAATCGCATACATAGTGAAAGATTTTAAAATTGGAAGAAATTAAATTTGAAACTACGGGTTATCAAAAATTGATTTTAGGATATTACTAAAAAGATAAAATCACAATCGTAATTAAACATAATTGAAAAAAATGAAACTACAAAAATTTATTATTAAAAATAATAAATTACAAATCGGACGTATAAAAATATTTAAAAAATAATTAATCAAAAATCGCATACATAGTGTAAGATTTTAAAATTGCATTAAAATTTTAGTGATAAATCTTGAATTCTAAAGTTTAGTGATTTGCTTATTTGTTAGGATATATAGACAATGTCGAATTTAAATATGATCACCATAGTCGTGTATTTTGGCTGCCAAATTCTACAAAATGGTTACGAATTGAGGTATGACCGCCAGACAATTGCTTCTAGAAGGATTTCTCGTCAGACAAATTTTGAGGAGTTGACCGATATTTTGTTTACAGTTACGAATAGTAATGTAAATGATGTAGTTTTAAAAGTCTCCGCTAAGTTCTGTTATAATAACACGTGTGGTATTGTTTCACTTGCTAATGAGCAAGATTTATGGGGATTCTTAGATCCATCCTTAGGCCTAGACTTTCTTGAGTTGTATGTCGAATATGAGCCTCGAGTTGAAAATGTCAACACATTTGCCTCGATAGATCATGATTATTATCAATATGCCGAGCTTCTACGGGACAAAAATGTGTCTAGTATACCTATATGCACACATGATTTTCCAAATGTCATTAATCAGGAGCATGACATAAATAATTGGGGATCGAGTCATGATAATGCCGTAGAGAATGATGTAGAAATCGATGATACACACGTGGCCGATCATTTTGGGCCATACTCGCCTCTTAGTTCTGAACCCGATGAGTTGGGAAGCGATACTAACTCTGAAGATAATGGTGACGATGATGATCATGATGATGGTGTTAATGCGCATGTTGAGTTCGACGATCGTGAAGCTGCCCAACATTTTGTGCGTCCTGCTGCAATAAATCCCACATCGACTGGAAATTTTTGAATGAGTCGTGGAATTTCAATTTTTGATTCAATCTACACAGATGTACCAATTGACTCAATTGGGGCTCCTAAGACCTTGAAGATGTACGATTTTCAAGAAGGTGTTTTGACTAAGGGAATGCTTTTTAGGGACCAAAAACATTTGAAGAGTGTGGTGAAAGACTATCGTGCAAAATGGGTGAAACGTATGTTTAGAGTGGTGGAAAGTAATAGAGAGCGACCTGATAAGTTTAGGTCGCCTGGTTATAAACTGCTTAGCGACCTAAAGAAGAGTGCAGTGCCAGGTTGCACTGTTGGCGACCTAATGCCTGGCGACCTGGAGTTGAGCGCAGTGCCAGGTCGCAAGGTTGGTGACCTCTCAGGTCGCACGTTAGGTCGCTCAAAGGTCGAGCGTACTACCAACAATGGGTCGCAGATGAGGACAACCTACCCGACGTCAGCTGATGTAGTCAGCCCTAATTCAGTACACCCAGCTGTTAGGATGTACTGTAGTAATAATAACCACAGGATTTGAATTAATGTACTGTAGCAGTTTTAGCCACATATTTTAGGGTTACCTTTACTATAAATAGTGGCACATTCCCTGATGTAATAAATGATGATATGAATGAATGAAATCTCAATAAAAAGTTGAATATGGAATATTCCTCAATATGTGTTCTTTACTTTCTTTCATGGTATCAGAACAGGTTTTTACCTGGCTCTGAACACCTCTTTTCTCGTCTACTTCTTCTCTGCCCTTACATCTGATGGAGGGTATCACACCTCCACATCATGAGGCTCAAGCGAGCTCTCACTCAGTATTTCAAAACACTTCTCTTTCTTCTCAAAGCTCAAACTCAGCTATCCAGCTGCGAAATCAGCTCATCTCTATCAAACTAAATGACTCAAATTATCTACTTTGGAAAATGCAAGTTTACACAGCCGTCAGAGGGCACGGGCTTGAAGGCTATCTTACTGGAGAAATCAGACCTCCACCGCAGTTCACCGAAGGATCAGTTAACCCAGAATTCCTGCTCTGGGTCCGTCAAGATCAATTGTTAGCATCCTGGCTTCTCTCCTCTCTTTCTGAAAGTCTGCTTACCATGATGGTTGGCCTTGCATCCTCAAGAGAAATCTGGCAAACTCTAGATGTCAACTTTTCCAGTCAAACTGCAGCTAGGAAGATGCAGTACAAGATGCAGCTCTCCTCCATCAAGAAAGGAACTATGAGCATCAGAGAATATGTTAACAAAGTCAAGAGTTGCTGTGACATGCTCGCTTCAGCTGGTCAACCCATTTTAGTAGAAGATCAAGCAATGCATGTTCTCACCGGGCTTGGAGGAGATTTTGACCCAGTGGTGGTAGCAGCTACAGCTCGGAGTGACTCACTCACCCTCAGGAACATTCTGCCTATGTTATTAAGCTTTGAGAACAGACTGGAAGCTGGAAATGCATCCAACTTCATCAATACAGAAGGATCAAGCCCTACTATCAACTTTGCCAATCAGTACTCTGGCCAGAAGAAGGACACCTGGACTGGTGCAGGAGCGAACAGAGGAAGAGGTCGCCACCCTGGAAGAGGTGGCCGAGGGAGGACCAACAACTAAAGAGGTCGAGGTGGAAGAGGTTCCAGACCAGGAACCAGGTCGCCTTGTCAAATATGTGGTTACTCTAACCACTCTGCTAACAAATGCTATTATCATTTTGATACTGCCTACACTGCCCAGTCCAATGCACAGAACAGCCTCAACACTTCAGCGAGCTCCTACTGCGCCTATCCCGTGACTCAATCCATTGATCCCTCTACCTTATCACTGTCAGATTCATGCAGCGATGCGAGCTGGTATGCTGAATCAGGAGCCTCTAATCATGTCACAAATGATCTTGCTAATCTCAACATCGCCTCAGAATTCCAAGGAAACAACAAGGTTCAAGTAGGGAATGGATAAGGTTTGTGTATTTCTCGTATTGATAATTCACAGTTTCATTCTAGCAATAAATCCTTTTTACTAAATAAACTTCTTCATGTTACGCACATCACTAAAAACCTCATCAGTGTCTCTCAATTCGCTCAAGATAACTCTGTTTATTTTGATTTTCATCCTACTTCTTGCTATGTAAAGGACCAGGTTACACATCAAATTCTTCTCTGAGGCTCTCTTAGGAATGGTCTGTACAAATTTGACATCCAGCTCGCCAATCGATCCCAGCTCGCCACCCCCTTCAGCTCGCTCACCTCCATCTCGCCATCGACCCCATCTACCTCCTTCATGAGACAAAACCCTAGTATCCTCATCACTGAGTCCAGTGATTCGAATAAAGAAGCTGCTTTACAGTTGTGGCATCTTAGATTAGGGCATCCTGCCAATAATGTATTACAAGAAGTTCTCAGAACCTGTAATCTTTCTATTTCTAATGTTAATAAAATTACCTTTTCTACTTGTTGTGCTTGTCTTCAGGGTAAAAGCCATAAACTACCCTTTTCTCCTTCAAAGACCGCATATACAAAACCCTTTGATCTTGTACATATCGTTGTATGGGGTCCTGCTCCTGTTAAATCCTCGAATGGATTCTCCTATTATGTTTCCTTTATTGACCATTATACTCGATATACCTGGATTTATTTGCTAAAGCATAAAGCCGATGTGCTCGCTGCCTTCTCTCATCTGTAAAATCTTATCCTTACTCAGTTTAATTCTAAAATCAAATCGGTACAAAGTAATGGAGGGGGGGAATTTATAGCCCTTACAAACCTGTTTCACTCCTCAGGGATACACCACCGAATCTCTTGTCCCTACACACCTCAACAAAATGGCCTTGCTGAAAGAAAATATCGACACATTGTTGAAAAGGGTCTTTCTCTCCTCTCTCATTCGCATCTACCTATCAAATACTGGGATGATGCCTTCACCACTACTGTCTATCTCATAAATCGATTACCCTCTAAAATCACTCAGTACAAAAGTCCTCATCAGCTTGTACTAAATCAAGTTCCCAACTACACTCATCTCAAACCCTTTGGGTGTCTCTGTTACCCTCATATTAGACCGCTCAATAAACACAAGCTTCAGTTCAGGTCGCTTCCTAGTACATTTCTTGGTTACAGTGAACACTATAAGGGTTTCAAAGTCATACTGCCAGATAACAAAGTTATAATCACCAGACATGTGATCTTTGACGAGCTCAAATATCCCTTCTCTAAAAACTCTGAACCTCATTCCTGCTCCAACGTTCAACCATCGATGCTTGGTCCACCTCCTATACCACAAGCGACCTCGCCACATGTACCAGCGAGCTCCTCATAACCACGTGCGATCTCACCACAACCATGTGCGACCTCATCACAATCACTTGCGACCTCCACACGGTCTCATGATCAGCCCTCCATACTTGGTCCACCTCCTTCCATACAAGTACCCCAGAATCCATACCACGCGACCTCACCATCACTTCCAGTGGACCAATCTCTCAGTCCTCCCCATCAACCAATCCCACTCTCCTCCGACCAATCTAGTCCACCTACTATTCCTCTTACTGTTGAATTACCAATTATGGGCTCTCCGCATGCCTCTCCCTTTACTCGTACTAACCCTCTTGCAGGTACACATCATATGGTCACACGGGCTAAGGCAGGTATTTACAAGCCCAGGGTGCTCAGTGCTTAGCTTCTTGATTTTAAAGAGCCCTCCTCCTATGTTGAGGCTTTAACTCATCCCAAGTGGAAGGCGGCTATGAGTGAGGAGTATGCAACTCTTCTTAAAAATCAGACATGGTCTCTTTCTGAGCTACCTTCGGGCAAGTCCTTGATCGGTTGCAAATGGGTGTTCAAATTAAAAACTCATGCTGATGGTTCTGTTGCTCGTTATAAAGCCAGATTGGTAGCCAAAGGATACAGTCAGGTGCCCGGTTTTGATTTTTCTGACACTTTCAGCCCGGTTGTTAAAGCTACAACTATCCGAGTTGTGCTCTCCATTGCCGTCAATTGTAATTGGTCGYTTCAACAATTGGATGTCAATAATGCCTTTCTGCATGGCGAGATGGACCGAGAAATATTCATGGCTAAGCCACCTGGTTTTGAACAGGAGGGTACCAGTCTTCTGGTGTGTAGATTGTCAAAAGATATTTATGGGCTTAAACAGGCTCCTCGTGCTTGGTTTGGAAAATTACGAGCTGTTCTTATTGGTTTTGGTTTCTCTGCTTCCCGAGCTGATAGCTCTCTCTTCTACTCCAACAGTTCCTCGGGCTGCATCTGGGTCTTAGTATATGTTGACGACATTCTTGTCACTGGCAGCGACAAGGTCAGAATTTCGCGACTTATTAATCAACTTGATTCCACATTCTCTCTAAAGAATCTCGGTGAACTGCATCATTTTCTTGGCATTGAGGTCACGCACATTGCTCAAGGTATACATTTGAATCAAGGCATGTACATTTCGACTCTTCTTGACAGAGCAAGTATGTCTGGAGCTAAAGCTACACCTACACCAATGGTTGTCTTCCCTGTTCTCTCTAAGTCCCAAGGGGAGCCCACTGTTGATCCAACCTTTTACCGTAGTATTGTTGGTGCATTTCAGTATATCACAATTACTCGCACTAATATCTCTAACAGTGTGAACAAAGTGTGTCAATACATGCACTGTCCTCTCAGCACTCACTGGCGAGCTATCAAGCGAATTCTGCGATATCTTGCTGGTACCACTTCTTATTGGCTCACCTACACTAAAACCTCATTCTTTGCTCTGACAGGTTTTTCAGACTCCGACTGGGCTGGTGATCTAGATGACAGAAAATCCGTCACTGATTTTTGTATTTTTCTAGGCCGCAATATTGTCTCCTGGTGTTCTAAAAAGCAGACCTCCGTTTCAAGGTCCAGCACTGAGGCTGAATATCGTAGTCTTGCTCATGCTACTGCTGAGATGGTTTGGATCCGCTCCTTGCTCAGCGAGCTTCAGGTCACGCTTCCCGCTGTTCCCACAATTTTGGTCGATAATCAGAGTGCTATTGCTGTTGCCTCCAATCCCGTTCTCCATGCTCGTACGAAGCACTTTGAATTAGATCTTCACTTTGTTCGCGACCTCATTGCCAAGAAATCGCTGCAAGTTCGGTTTGTCCCCTCCATTGATCAGACTGCCGATGTCTTCACCAAACCACTATCTCATCAATTCTTTGCTCGACTTCGGAACAAGCTCTCTTTGTTCCTATCGCCGCCCTCGAATTGAGGGGGGATAATAGAGAGCGACCTGATAAGTTCAGGTCGCCTGGTCATAAACTGCTTAGCGACCTAAAGAAGAGTGCAGTGCCAGGTCGCACTGTTGGCGACCAAATGCCTAGAGACTTGGAGTTGAGCGCAGTGCCAGGTCGCACGTTAGGTCTCTCAAAGGTCGAGCGTACTACCAACAATGGGTCGCAGATGAGGACAACCTACCCGACGTCAGCTGATGTAGTCAGCCCTAATTCAGTACATCCAGCTGTTAGGATGTACTGTAGCAATAATAACCACAGGACTTGAATTAATGTACTGTAGCAGTTTTAGCCACATATTTTAGGGTTACCTTTACTATAAATAGTGGCACATTCCCTGATGTAATAAATGATGATATGAATGAATGAAATCTCAATAAAAAGTTGAATACAAAATATTCCTCAATATGTGTTCTTTACTTTCTTTCAGAAAGCTCACCAAAAGTGTGGAGAGTTGTGTGTAAGTCTAGTTTTCCAGGTGTGTCTTCTCAACAGTGCAATTGATTTTTGAGGGCGAGTTACAGCAAAAGACGTGCTATGTGGAAGATCACCAAATTAGGGCCTTCTCACGAATGCCAGATGCATCCAACTGATTTAGGTCACAGAAACCTGGATAGAGATTTCATTGCTGACACTCTTGTGGGCATGGTGCAGTGCGAACCATCTTATCGGGCTAAATTGGTCCAACAAATGATAAAGTAGAGATACGGTTATGATATTACATATGATAAAGCATGGCAGGCGGTGAAAAGAGCACGTGAGAATGTTTATGGTACTTGGGAGACGTCTTGTCAAATTTTACCCAAGTACATGCAGGCCTTGCAGAAATACAATCCCGAAACAATCGTTGAGTGGATACACAAAAACCTTGAGAACTCCGCCGTCAAAATGATGCACTATGTATTCTGGACATTCAGACCATGTATTGATGCATTTGCCCATTGTCGGCCGGTTCTTAGCGTGGATGGTTCACATCTGTACACAAAGTACATATACAAGATGCTTATCGCGGTGACCTTAGACGCAGATCAATGGATATTTCCCTTAGTTTACGCAATCGTAGACGAAGAGAGTATTGCTTCGTGGTCTTGGTTTCTACAAATGGTTTCTAGACACATTATTCAGGGTAGACTGGGTATTTGCCTCATATCAGATCGTCATCCAGAAATTATCAGCTGCACTAGAGAAATGGCTGAGTACCAACCACCTAGGGTGTTTCCTCGCTTTTGTTTGAGACGTATTTGTGCCAATGTTCATAGCCAATTTAAAAATGTCAAAGTGAAGGATTTATGTTGGATTGTCGGAGCTGCAGTTTCACCAGTGTTATTCCGAAAGATGATGGAAGAGATTAAGAAGATATCAGAACCTGTATATGCTTACTTGGAGCGGATGGATAAGACAAAGTGGACATTGTCCTATGATGGTGGGAAACGTTATGGAGTTCTAACTACTAATGTATCAAAGTGTATGAACTCTGTCTTAAAGGGTGCGCGACGATTGCCCGTTACTGCCATAGTGCGTTTCACCTTCATTCGCACTGTTAAATTTTTCTATGATAAAATGGTGAAGGGATCCTCTTGGTTGAGCAGGAATCAACCGTATCCAAGTCAAATCATGGAGCAGTATGAGGAACAACAAAGACTTGCATTGCACGCAGCCGTACAATTCTATCATCATCAAACGCAGATTGCTGATGTGACAATGTTGATACCCGGTACTCGTCGTGCTAAGACTTTTAAGGTGCAATTAACAACCCAAGAATGCTCATGTGGGAAATGGCTTAGTGATGGGATACCTTGTGCTCATGCAATGCAAGCTTGTAAGCATGTGAGCATTAACCCAGCAAACTTCATGAAAGCATATTATAGCACACACGCTTATGCAAGTAAATATGCGGGGCAGTTTATTCCACTTCCCGATGAAGACGAATGGGACGATGCATCATTTCAATTAGTCCATGACCCAACAAGATGAGCTCGCATTAGACGTGGAAGAGACGTCACTACAAGGATACACAATTCAATGGATTAGGCTATTACACGTGAGCGACAACAATACCAAGCATCTTCGTCACGATTCCAATGATTTAATTTTATAAGTTTGTTAGTCATAATCTAGTACTATTGAAATAAAATCAAATTTGATTGTTTGTGAAAACCTATGCAGTTTCTATGCAAACCTAATATATTGGGTGCCCCTTGTAATTACTATGCAAACCTATGCAGTTTCTATGTTATTTAATTTGATGCCCCTTGTGCTGGTATAAACCTAATATATTGTTGTTGTTGTTGTTATTATGATTATTATTATGATTATAAATAATAATATTATTAATATTATTATTATTATTATTATTATTATTATTATTATTATTATTATTAGGATGACAGAGGCGGAGATGTACGGGCCATGAGATCTATCGGTGCTAACTGCGCAGGACGAGCGTCGTTCCCAGGCTTTAATAGGAGCGAGCGATGACATAGTAGATGCCACACTCAATGTCAGTCATGGATTAGGCTCTTGATGGTCTGTACAGGGAGAACAAAACCCATTGCACAAACGGGTTTTATAGGCACTAATCCCTCTTGGGTATTATGGGGTTGTACGGTGTGGTCAGATGGATGTTGATCCTCACCTGATCACTGCATTAGTTGAGAGATGGCGACCTGAGACACATACCTTCCATATCCCATGCGGTGAGGCCACGGTGACATTGCAAGATGTTGCCATTATATGGGGATTACCAGTGAGAGGGAGGTTTGTCATAGCTATAGACTTTGGTCGGTCGAAGGAGGACTGGGTTCAATACTGCCAATAATTCATAGGATTTAGTCCACAAGTAAGAGACTCCAGGGGCACATCGCGTCTTCTGCTTACAACCATTAGACGACACTTTCAGGGGATTATCATCACCGATGACATGGATCAGATGATAGTGGACCAGTATGTTAGAGGTGTCATACAGACTCTACTTGCAGGCATGGTGATGCCTGACTCGATGGGTGACTCTGCATCATTGTTGCACCTACGTTTCTTGGAGGATTTCGACAGAGCAAGGAAGTACAGTTGGGCTAGTGCCTCGTTGTCTACCTTATATCGAGAGTTATGCACCGCATCAAGTGCTGACAAGTGTGTGATTGGGGGACCATGTCTATTACTACAGATATGGGCTTGGTCTCGGATTACCACGGTAGTTCCTCACAGAGTGCACTCCCGGGTTCCACTAGGTCGTCTATTTGCAGATAAAGAAGATGTGGATGCATGGCCCTTGCCTCCTTATGGTGCACGTTGGATGCAGTTCTGCACGTTCACACATACTGCGAGTCACTCATTGCGTATTATTCGGGATATGTTGGACCAATTATTACCGTACCAGGTTCATATTCATTTCTAATGTTTTAATTCTTTAAGTTCACACATTATAGTGCCTAATGTATCATTTCATAAATTCCAGTTTGTGTGGGAGCCATATGACATGGGGGCGGCCGATATTGCATCTCTAGGGACACGTTGCCTCACTGACTTATGTAAAGTTAAGTGTCCTTTGATCAATTTTGCTGTAGTGGAGTTCCACCTCCCGAATCGAGTGCTGAGACAATTTGGTATGCACCAAGACATACCTGAACACATGTCTTTCGAACAATCAGTACTACATGGCATTACTCGCGCAGGTCGGTCCAGATTTGATTGGACAGAGTACCACTCTGCTTGGGTGACCTATTGGAAAAATGCGTCTCGAACTGCGTTCGAAGGTATTCCTATTGGTGATGGTAGACCAACATGCGATGGATATGATGATTGATACGATCGCATCACCCGACGTAGGATAACTCCATATAATTACCGCGCGACGAATGGGTACCAGCCTGTGGACAGTGTAGCCCGAAATGTTATGGTACATTTGGCCGTATTAAATTTTAAATGTTTTCATGTATTCAATTGGAGAGATTATTTAATGGTAGTTTAATTAATTTCAGGTTTCCTGTTTTGATCATTTGTGGACCACTGTTCGGGATGTTAGCCTTGATGATCAGGATTCTATTGATCGACTACGACATGTGTTTATGAAAGAATCCACAGAAATGCGAAAACTCCTGCAATTGCCTCCGCTACCACCTTTTCCGGCTTCTTCCGAGACTGTTCCAGAACACACTTCAACTTCTAGAGGTGGCAGAAGGCAGAGATCTCATACACGCACAACTCAAATACCTCCCCCTTCCACATATGCCGCGGGTGCCACCACGTCCACACATCATTCTTATCCAGGTAATATAGTTCTCAATACTTTGATGAAAATCAGTAGAGACAAACATACATACTTATTAATATTATTCAATCAAATTTAAGGGCCATCAACTTCGACCTACCCACCGCCTTTCGGTGTGTCTAGCACTCCAAGATACTATACGCCTTCCATGGGGGAGCCAGCTGAGTACGGCTCATTTACTGGATTACTCAAATCTGGTATGAATTTAGGGTATCCGACAGCTGTACAAGAGCACATAGGTGGTTTTGAACGTCCCAATGTACATACATCTATTTCCCCCCATACCAATTCCTAACAGTGGGTTTAGGGGAAGTTATCGAGATGTGCAATCGAGTGACTCTGATACAACTGGTTCCCTGCAAGGACACCAATTCCCAAGAGGACATCCCTACTACCTCCGTGCAAGTACAGATATTCAGGCACCGAGGTGTGGCACAGGAGGACATCTTCGACACTAATAATTGTATTAATACTACCTGCACATTATCCAGATTGGTTACGTATGTAATTCAACTATTTTCGTATTGTGTAATTTTCTTTAAGTGTATTGACGTTTCTTAGTGCGTGGTTTATTTTAAGTTTCTATCATTCGATAGTTATCAACTACATAAAGCAAACAAACAACCATAACAACATAAAATTACAAACTTCCAACATAAAATTATATAAATGATTAGACATAGGTATGACACAGATAGAGTAGCTGGCAAAGCTGCATTTCATTTATGCATTTGTGGACTACACAATTCATTAAAATACGGGTTGTGAAATTATTCCAATGAGTACACAACACAAATGACACAGATAGAGTAGCTGGGAAAGCTGCATTTCATTTATGCGTGTGTGGACAACACAATTCATAAAAATACGCGATGTGAAATTATTAAAGTGAGTAGACAACACAATAGCACAGATAGAGTAGCTGGCAAAGCTGTATTTCATTTATGCGCGTGTGGACAACACTTTTCAGTATTCTGTGACATAGTGTACCAGATGACAAGACAACACAATTCATAAAAATACGCGATGTGAAATTATTAAAGTGAGTAGACAACACAATAGCACAGATGGAGTAGTTGGCAAAACTGTATTTCATTTATGTGTGCGTTGACAATACAATCACACATAACATGTATTTTACGAATCTATATATATGTACGCACTGAAAAAACTACCCACCCAGAAATATAAACCATACCAGCTAATAATGGCTAACTTCGACGAAAATCATCCAGATGTCTTAAGAATAAACAATAATTACTATGATCCTGCAATCAGTCCATGGACCATGGAGATGGAGAAAGTCATCCTGGAATTTTTCATCTCCCAGAAAGAAGGTGTTGAAAGAGGTGCAAAAAAAGCGTATAGGATCTTCACCGTCCCGCAAGTAAAACACATGCTCGAGCGTCGTTTCATGTTTTCACCCACTACTCCAGAAACTTACGACCGGATTGAAGAAATGGAGATGAGGTACGGTTGGTGGAAGGCAAGACTTTCTGAGGATGGTGTTTTTTTGGATGAAGAACGTGGTCTGATCTGTATTGATACCACTACCAATAACAATGTCTCTCCAGCCTATGTAAAGTCCAATTTATCTGTCTATAAATAATTATGTGGTTTGTGTTGGTTTTATTTAAATTACTAACTTTTTTTTAATATAGGAATACGGTGATGATGCATCACGCAGATATTATTTGTATGACATGCCACCATTGTGGAAGGAGATGGAAGCAGCTTTCAGTTGATGCATCTCAATGTGTTAGTACTAAATTATGTAATAAAATGGGATCAGAATGACCAGAAGGAGATGGAAGTAGCTTTTAATTTGTAATGTTTGATTTGTAACATTTGTTGTATTTTATTTAATAAAATGTGTAATCTTCTATTTTTCTGTTATTTAATGTTTATCTAACCCTACTGGTGACAAGACTACACATTGATCAATATGTTTTTCAACTTTCTATGTGAGAATACTACACATTAAGCATATGAACTGAAAATTGAAGTAATGAATTTTATCTGCGTCAGAAAAACAATAACTGAACATCATAATAATGCCTTAAAATTACAAGAAAAATTATTTCAAATGAAAATACAATAAGATAAATATAACAATAATAATTTGATATTAGATGTGTGATCACAATCGTAATGGCGGATTTCCCTTGAGATTATGGTATTGACAAATGCAATTTAAATAGTTTTTATTGAATACCCAATCCATCAAATCAAATAAAGGTTCTCCATATTTTAGATATGCAACAGTAAACTCAGAATCCCCTGCCACGTCGTTCCAATAACGTACAAGCCATTCCGGTGCTTGCAATTTGTTGGTCTCATGATCCCAAGTACAATGCTCATTTCTCAACATCATATGAAAATGCATGTATCGTTTTTCCAGAAGTTGAACTCGAGCGGTTATGTCATCCATTGTGAAGTCTTTCCCGAACGCAACATTGATTTTGTCCAACAAAATCCATGTGATATTGTTGTGTAATCCTCTTCTGGGATCGTAGACACCATTGAGCTTTACTCTCATGGAGGTCGTCAACCAGCTTAGTATCCATATGGATGCTCCACTCGGTTAAATTTGTATCGTAAAAAAATAAAGTCTTCTTCGAAATCAAAGTATGGTACATTGTTAGGCTAATTGGAACTCATTTTTTCTTTTTCTTATGGGAATACCTAGGTGGTGGATAAAACCAAAGGTGTAAGTGAATTGTTTTAAAATCTAATCCAATATTCAAAGTTTATAGATGATTCATTTTGAAAAATCCAAGCTAACACATCAATACTTCCACTCAAATATCATAAATAAGGAATACTGGTTACATTAAAAGTCATACAACTACGTTCATTCAAACTTGATCAAAACAAGATTTACAATAAATTGAAAAACACATAAAATAGAGAAAATAAAAGGAAATAAAAAGATTAAAAACCATAAAAAGTGATTTATTTAAGCATCCAAAAATCTGTTCTCAGTTCGTGCGCCGGTAGTTTTGCAATTTCTTCAAATCTTTCAATGTCTCTAAAAATATTTAAATTGAGAACCATTGAACTTAATACGGGCAAATGGATCCATAAAATGATTTTTTACTCTTGACTTGGTTCGCCATGGGTAAGTAGAAGGTGGGGATTTTCTTAATTGGAGAATATCATTTCCCAACTTATGACTCATTCCTAAAATGGCGGATCTCCCAATGTTCTTTTTCCAGTCTTCAATTAACTCTTTCATCAAATTAGGACCATTTGACTTCCTACCCTTACATCGTAACTCACATAGCAAATGTAAGCCTCTTTCATGATAATCTTCGTCTAAAGTATTTAACCAATCAACTCCTCGTGTTAAGTTTTTACGGTCAATATTTTTAAGGCAATTATATGCTTTTAAATATAGCATGTGGACCCACATTTTGAGCATTGCCAAATAGTGTTTAGGTATTGAATGATTTGGCTTCATCTTGTACAACAAAAAGTCATCATAAAAGTTCTGAGCTCCACTAATTTCTGCCCTTGTAATGACACGAATACGACAAGGAGCCATCTATAAAATATGATGAATTATTTACAAAGTAAATAAATTAAGTTTGTAATAAAATGAATACATAATATAACCTATCAGATTTAAGCTTATAATACATGAACATATAATGTTATTTATCCAATTTAATAATTATTTCATTTAATAGTAAACGGGATATAACACTTATGTATGTATATATAATTATAGCTTGGATTTTGTCTATTATTTAGAAATGGAGGATGATATCAAGCAAGTTGGATATACCTAATGCAAGAATAAATATAAATATCAATTTCACAAATATAAATAACAATTTAACAAATAGTTTATAAAGAATCATTTAATGGGATTTATTTCCGCATCATTTACTAAAACAGTGATCAAATTTCTCATAAATGAGATACTATACATGTTACACCAATAATTTATAAAAAACAATTTAACTAGTTATCAAAAAAATTATACATAACAATTTAACTAAACAATAATTTTACTAGTCATTAATTATATTTTAAAACTAAAATAAGAAAATATGCCACTATTAATTTAAATATGAAAGACTGAAATAAATAAACATTACCTTGAATAATTTCTCGAATTAAAATGGGGAGCAAAGCAAATCCAAATTTTTTTAATGCAGAGAGAAAATGAGATAAAATTTTTTTTGAAGCTGGATGATATAATGAATGAACAAATTGCAACAATAAATAGAGAACCAATACATGATTTCAAACACTGTTAAATGAAAGACGTTTACATGCTGATACACAGAGGTGAAAGACATTTGCATGCTGGTACGGGACACAAAGCTGATACAAGAAAACGCATTCAACATACCCATGACACTAGTCAAACAAGAATGATTTTTTTTTGGAGCTATGTGTTCAATTGGGATCGTGTGACTGCGTGATTATATATTTATAATTCAATTTCTCATGCAAAATAATTGCAAAACTATTTTTTTTCTTCGAAAATTGATTTCGCAGCTTGAATCTGCGAAATCACATTAAATTTTTTTTTTCGAAAATTGATTTCGCAGATTCAAGCTGCGAAATCAAATTATAATTTTTTTTTAAAAAAAAGAATGATTTCGCACTTTCAATGTGCGAAATCTCATTAAAATAATCTTTTTTTAAAAAAAAAAATCGATTTCGCACTTTCAATGTGCGAAATTATATAAAAATATATTTTTAAAAAAAAATTAATTTCGCTCATTGAAAGTGCGAAATCATATCAAAATTATTAATTTTTTTTATGAAAATGAGTTTCGCACTATCAGTGTGCGAAACCATGCAAAAAAAATAGAAAAATCTTTGATTTCGCACTTTCAGCTTGCGAAATCACCTAAAATCACAATCCATACACACAACACCTATTTACGCAATATGTAATGGTATATACAATATATACGCATTTTTGCCTCATAATCTAATATAATTTCAAATGTTTGTGGTGCAGTCGAAGAAAATGAGTTCTCACGGTTATCCTACGGCATATACAGTACTTAAAAAAGTATTAGTCCTGCTACACCTATTACATTGTAGACTATTGATGCGGACCAAAATAACCATGCGTGACACTATGTGATAAACACGACTATTTGTGGAAAGCGACCTCATTTCCTAGGGAGGGTGTACCCCTGGGAGGTGGGCGAGCTATGTTTGTTCGAGTGGATGGTTTTTGTGAAGAGTAGCGGCCTGTGGTATGGGGATGGCTTTTCATACAGGGTCGCGACCTCTTGTAATTTGGGCTGGGTACTTGAACTCGATTTGTGGATCTYATATGTGTGAATCATTATGGGCKTGGTGGGCTGTATGCCCCGGCTTAATTGGVATATCTATGGAGAAGTTCTATRGTTTATGGGAACTGGCCATAAATGAGGAGTCRTAATTAAGAGACGATTGTGAGAATCCTGSCATACGTGAAATTCTTATCATAGAAGGTAARCCTAGATATTGGGATTCTTCTCCTGTCCCTATAAAAGYAGCCCTTGYCTTCTCTTTTGAGGTTAATGCTAGTTTACGCATTTTATTGCTTTTGAGTGCACTAAAATTATTGAGAGAGAAGAAGTGTGTTTTTCGCTTATTAACTTAAGCGTCGGAGGGCCTTAACGGGCTCGAAATCCGGCCCGTTCTAGGCGCTGTTTTGCAGGAAGTCGAGGTCGCTGAGAAGATTGTGGATTCTCTGGAGGTCGCTGTGTCACGTTTGGAGGTTTTCTAGGTCACTGATCTCTTTTTTGAGGTTAGTACCCCCTTTATTTGGTAGTTCAACTTTTTGGACTTYTCAAATTYGCGCCGTCTGTGGGAAAGAGAGACATCGAGTCTTTGAGCGAAAGGCGTGAGAAACTGCACAAATCAAACATGAAGGAGAAAAACATAACACCGAGAGTTCTGGATTACGCGTCCGGATCTAATAATAAGAAGAAAAAGAATAGATTCCTACATCTTGGCGAGAAGGATGTCCCAGGAAATGAGCAGGAGTACCCTCGCGTGGATCATCTGACTCGAAGCGCGGGCAATACACCTCCACCTTCCCCTAAAAAGCAAGTTGGGAAGGGACTGGTGGAAGAGGCGGAGAAGCAGACGTCTGGGATAGAACCACAAAAATCGATCCCTGAGGCAACAAAAGGAGGAAATCCGCCGAAGGAGGTGCCCAGTCAGGGCAAGAAAGGATTCTTGGAAGGGCTTATGGATTTTGTACCTGTCGAAAAACAGGAGGAGTTGCGCAAATATTTGGCGGGCGAGCTGAATAGGGAAAAATATGAGAGTGAGAAGCTAAATGTTGACAAAGAAGGCGAGTCAACGGTTGGAGAAGGGAAGAAGAAGAAGGAGCTCGGCAAAAGAAAGAAGGGAGATATCTCTAGTTCCTCCTCYTCCGTGGATTCTCGTGTTCACACACGGAGGGGAGTAAAATTGAGACAAGGTCGTTGCAAGGGGAGAAGTCGCAAGTTTCACAAAGGCGATGATGAGAGCGATAACCCTACCTCAGATTCGAGTAGTGACTCCGGTGGGAGGTCGCGGAAGAGTGGTAAGAGATATAAGGTGAGAAAGGAGGAGAGTGAGGTGGGGCCACACACTAAGGCCTTCCGAGAGTTGCAAGAGGCCATGCTGAAGTTGCAGAAACGGATGGATGGAGAAAGCCTGGAAGGGGAGGAAGAGCACCCCTTTTCAGAAGAGTTGATGCACACGCCGATGCCGCGAAACTACAAGGAGTTAGATTTTCAGTACCGTGGAACGACCGATCCGGTTGCACACTTGCAGCTGTTTGAAAATGCGAAGATGAAACATAACTACACGGGGGCTGTGGCATGTCGAGCCTTTGTATCCACCTTGAGGGGGATTGCACAGAATTGGTTTTTCCAACTCCCAAATGGAAAAATCACGAGTTATCAGGTGTTGCGAGCTGCCTTCCTGAAAAAGTTCTCCAGTGTCAGACAAAGTGTGAAGACAGCCCAGTCGCTCTTCACAATGGTGCAGCGACCTGACGAAACGCTGAAACAATATGTTAATAGGTTCACCAACGCTACCTTGGAGGTCCCTACCGCAACGGACGAGATGAAAGCTGGGGCTTTGCATCAAGGTTTGAGGAGGGAAGATTTACGGAGGTCACTCGTAAAGAAAGAAGCTCGCACGTATGATGAAGTTCTTGCGAGATGCCATAAATACGTGCAAGTGGAAGAGGAGGAGGAAGAACACCGATTGCGTTTCGGTAAGGAGGTCGCGAACACGAGGGAGAGGGTGCCTGAAAGGGAACCGAGGAGAGAACATAGGAGAGGCATGCGCGGGCTCTTGGCCTCGAATGCCGGGGTCAGTGTGAGCCAAGAACCAAATATGAAAGTCTGGAGAGAGGAGGATTTCACACCACTAGCTATGGCACAAGCTAAGGTGTTTAGTGTCATGGAACGCTCGGTACCTGATCTAATACGTTGGCCGGAGGATCGCACGCCCGTCCCAACACATCCGAAAACTGTCTCCTTTTGCCGATTCCATAATAATTATGGGCATTTCACGGAGAAATGCCGACATCTCAAGGAGGAGATAGAGAGACTTATAAGAGCGGGGGATTTAAAGGAGGATGGCGTTCAAAAACCCATCTACTACATTAGCAGGATGTTGCGGGGTGCGGAGTTGAAGTATACCGAGCTCGAGAAAGGGGGTTTCGCGCTGGTTACCACAGCGAGAAAATTGCGACCTTATTTTCTGAGCCACAGAGTGAAGGTGCGCACTAACTTGGCTTTGAAGCAAGTCTTGGGCAATCCAAGTGTGTCAGGGCGTCTGGTGAAGTGGGCAGTAGAGCTCAGCGAGTATGACGTGGTGTATGAGCCTAGGACTGCTATCAAAGCACAGGTATTAGCGGACTTTTTGCAAGAGATYACAAAACAGGTCGATGAAGTAATTGAACTGAAAGCATGGACCTTGTATACTGATGGTTCGACCATGGCGTCAGGGGCAGGGCTAGGCGTAGTTTTAACTAGCCCGGAAGGAGAYAMCTTGYAGTTTGCAGTTAAGTTGGGGTTTAAAGCATCCAATAATGAGGCTGAGTATGAGGCGGTGTTACAGGGAATCAAGATGGCTAGCGAGTTGGGAGCCAGAAGATTGTGGGKGTATACTGATTCCCAACTGGTAGCCCGGRAATTCGAMGGTTCTTTTGAAGCTCGGGAGGAGCGTATGGCGATGTATTTGGGGAAGTTGCGAGAGGAGGCAGCTCGTTTTGATGAGTTTACGTTGGAACATTTACCGCGAGRTGAGAATACGCGGGCGGATCAGCTCGCCCGAATAGCGGGAGCATTAATAACRTGTGATACTCGGAAGGTCACATTGATGCAGTTGGATGCCAGCAGTATTGAAAGAGGAGTAGAGGTTATGGAGATTGAGGACAAGGACGATTGGCGTGGGCCCATTTGGGATGTCCTGCTCAAAGCGCAAGAAGGGGTGGAAAGGTTAAACACGAAGGATGCTAGAGTCGCAGCTCGRTTCTGTATAATGAAGGATGAATWGTATAAGAGGTCMCGATTTGGACCTCTTCTGAAATGTTTGTCAAAAGAACGTGGGATGGAGGTATTGAAGGAGATACATGAGGGATATTGTGGGAATCATGCAAAGGGAAAGGCACTGATGAACATAACATTGCGYGRAGGTTTCTTTTGGCCTGGGATGAAGGCTATGGCTGGCGAGCTAGTTCGAACCTGCGAGAAGTGCCAAAAGCATGGTTCGATTATTCATATACCAGCCGAGGAGATGATGGTAATGAGCTCGCCTTGCCCGTTTGCGCAGTGGGGGATTGATATTGTGGGTCCCTTTCCAAGAACCTCGAGTAATAAGGAGCATTTGGTGGTGGCCATTGATTATTTCACCAAGTGGGTAGAAGCTGAGGCCGTCACGGGAATTACCGAATAACATATAATGGATTTTATTTTTGATAATATATTTTGCAGGTTCGGAGTACCGCGCATCTTGGTCTCGGACAATGGAACCCAATTTAATGGGCGAAAGATGCAGAAGTGGTGCAAGGATATGGGGATGAAACAACGTTTTGCTTCCGTGGCACACCCGCAGGCTAACGGGCAAGTTGAGGTCACTAATCGAATAATCGTGCAGGGACTTAAGCTGCGGTTGGAGAAAGCAGGCGGGCTCTGGGAAGACGAGCTCGCGTCTGTACTTTGGGCCTATCGAACAACTCCCCGAACTTCCACGGGGGAGACGCCATTTAGCCTAGTGTATGGAATGGACGC
>BMAC01001205.1:10219-29900 GCA_014905375.1 Phtheirospermum japonicum | reverse complement strand
CACTCCAAAATATTGCAACCTACATGGCGATCAAGCAATGAACTCTAAGAAACACACCGGCCCAACGTCTACGTTCATCATCAATTTCTCGTCCGAATAAGGTTGTTCCATATTGAGTGCCTGCATGTGTGAGACAGCATAGAATCAGACATCGATTTCAAAAACCACATTTTGCATTAACAACTAAGCAACATGTTCTACAAGATTTCCATTTTCCGAAGGAAGTAAACAGAAGAGGTAAAAAAAATGTATAACAAACCAACTTATGTGTGTATATATATATATATGTAGAAGAAGATTGGAAACTGCGTACTCGAGCGAGAAAAAAGTCCCAATTGAAAAGGCCAAAAAGAAACAAAATAGAAGACTTATCCAGTATTCTAAGTTCAACAAGAAGTGAAAGCACTATATATTCTTACAAGAATAATCATTTATTATTATTGTTATTATTATTATTTATTTATATATTTATTTTGCCACCAAACACCAAAAGCATAAAGTTGCCCTAACCATAAAATAACTCAAACACAACCAGATCAAAGAACACTTTGAAGCCAAAAAAAAAAAAGGAACACTACGCATACAGCTTATACACAGGTACAAGTCTAAGAGATGATCAAAGAACACTTTGAAGCCAAAAAAAAAAAAAGGAACACTACACATACATCTTATACACAGGTACAAGTCTAAGAAATGACATGTAGCTCTTACCTGGTCCATAAATCTCTTGCGAATCTGCTGGGACAAAAGAACAGCATCCACCTGCAACATAAGACAATTTTGTCAACTGGATAGGCCAAAAGCATAAGAGATGGTTAGAGACGAAAAACATTTCACTATAATCAAGAGAGAATCATGCGAAGAAAATCATATAGCATGAAGAAACATCTCATAACAGTGATGTGGAGCAGTAAAGAAAATCAGAAAATAAGAATAAAAATACAGAGTATATACATGTTCATCTTTTGCCCCTTTCTTTACGAACTCTAATTCGAGGGTCAACAACGCAAGGTTCAAATCTTCAGGAGGAAAAAATCTAGAAGATTCAGAATTTTCAGGAAAAAGAAAAGGTTTACAGGTTGGAAAAACATGATCATTGCCATAGAATCGAAATCAATCATACCTACTAACAGATATCGAGTCCCAAGTCGACACTTTCGCATGGCGACGCTGAATGGCATTAAGAGCAATATGGCCACCAGGAATAGCATCATGTCCAGTGTATTGAAGTTAAGGTCACCCATTCTTACTGTCAAAGACAAATAAGTGTCATAAATTAATTGGCTTTTCATTAAAAAAAAATAACAATAATGAAGTTGTAGTGAAGAAGGAAGGTTAGTACTATACTACTTTTTCAGTGAATACTTTATTTATTTATTTTAGAATTAATTGCATAAGATATTTGATTAATTTTCCACTGCCCACGACTAACTCAGAAGATTCAGAGGGTTCATTTTGGCAAATAACTTTTTTACAGAAACATTGGCTTATTTAATAGGGTAGTAGAACACAAGTAATTAATATATTTTAAATTTAGATATGTAGATACCTTTAGCACGGCACGTTTGAAAGGCTTAGCATGTAGATACGATTCGCCAACTTATAGACAAGGAGGAGGATGACAGACAGTAAAAGAAACCTTTATGTTTGCAAAAAGAATGTGTGAAATGATACAGAACAAGAATAAAACACAACACAGGAACGGAAAAAATAAAAATAAATCAAATAAGTTTTTCAAAAATCTATCTTTAGGTTGTTGATTGTGGAAGGAAATGGAAAAGCATAGAAAGAGTTCTTTTCGAGGGGGAAAAAAGAATAAGAAAAAAAGAGTTCTTTAATGATTAGTAATGTGGAGTCATGATTCTTCCCTAAAAGGACAATAAAAAGATGTTATGTGAGGCCCAAAGCATGACAAGTAAAAAAGGGCAATATATTTTCCTTTAATTATCTAAGTAGATATACGTCTAGATTTAGTTCCATTTCTCAAATTTGCATTGTATTTTTTAAGTATGGAAAAAAAAAGGTTAGCTATGTGACATGCAACAACAGATAAATCCCACTAGGCTGACATGACCTTTATTTTGAAGAATTGCTAAACTGGCTGCCTATATGGACAGATAAGTTAAAAGAGACAGCCAACTCATCATTGTTTTTCTTCAAAATTATTTATTATCGCAAACTAAATCTCATCACCCAACAACTAAACTTGGCCTGTTATTGTAGGCCACAAGACCAAAAATCTCTGATTTTTACACATTAAAAAACCAAAACCATGACCAAAAGGGGGAAAAGAAACTAAATCTCTAAGTTGACACAAAAAAGCCACTAAGAAAGATATCATCCACTAATTATTAAGCTGAATCAGCATTAGGTACTCAAAGGTCAGTTCACATTGTAGGAAAAATGGTCTAGAAAAGGGAAAAGTTAAAGTTTAAAGGACAACAAAATAAGCTCTCTCTCCCCTAACGTCTCCCACAAAATCACTGCTTCAAAGTTAAAGGATTTCATAGAAAATCAATAATATTTTTATCTGCAGTTAAAATATTCAAGGAGAAAGTAATAAATTATCTCGGGGCACTAAACCATCTCCAACAAAAAATGGTCACTGAAAGTTAGCCCTTTGTTCATGAAACATAGCGACCACAATAAGTAGTCAATATCTTTGTTTTTATGCTACGAACAAGGACTAAGCATTATAAACATTACAGAATCCTCAAAGTACATCATAGCAAAAACCTTTTTAAGCACTCGCAAAGCTCCTTGTAGCTCATCAATGTTAAGTGTGTTTAAAACCTCCTCTAAGTGATTGTCTTCTAATTCATTCTTTCTCTGGAATGAAGAAATATAGCCTGCTTCTAAAAGTTTCTCTATTGCTAGGTGGCAATCACCTACCTCAGGGTATGAGATATTTGACATGCGAAACCAGGGTCCTTTGCGTGTATACAGCCGAGCAAACAATCTCTTGCTATCATCCGGAAGCGAGTCAAATGATTCTAAGAAAGATTTGTATTCGGATTCTGATGTCCCATTTTTTCTTCGACTTTTCAAATGTAAATGGAACAACGAATAATCAAATGATCCCGGACCTTAAATCTTCAACAAATATCATAATTGAAATGCAGATTAAATGCATACTGGAGAACACACAGCACACAGAGCAAGAAAGATGAGCCTAATACAGGGAAAGTTGATGTAATTATTCAGTTCTTTTATTTAGAAGCCTATATTTGGAGAAAATAAGTATCATATTTATTAAATGACTTGCATCTTCTGCATTATTATTATTTCCTAAAATAGCCCCAACATTTTTATTTTTAATCCTGCTCTAGTTTTTCTAGAAGCAACGTGTAAACAGAATACCTACGCAATTAAGTACTTGAATCCTTGTGATTAAAATTTGAATAATTACTAATAGTAATAATATTTAGTGGTTTATACCTCGTTGAGTTGATATAAGACAGTATCTGTGCTCCATCATCTTCACTGACAATAGCAATCGGAGAAGTTCCATATTTAGATGGAAATTGCCTTTGGTCGTCGTTAATCACTATCAACCCGATCGCACCCTGGCTCTTCAACATGTTAAACTTTTCCGTCGTTCTATAAACTCCGTCATTGATTTTGCAAATAACAATCTTCTCATTTACTTTGCCATCGTCTAAAGAACATCCGCTGGTAAATTTATATATGCCATGTAAGTTATTTCATCACACGATCAACTATTTTCACTTGACAAGAATAAAACACGATTTTCATCGTACCTCGAGCGTCCATCTACTAAAGGGTAAACGGCAGATTTATTCAGTCCCGAGAAGTTGATGCCTCCACCCTACAATAAATCCCAGAATTAAAAAGTATTCCTTAATAATTTGTAATTATTAATAGTTTTGTAATTAGTTTTTTCCTTTTTTTGGATTACTTTAATAATCGTCTTGTTTCCTCCCAACATAATATCGACCTCAAAATCACGGTCAATAGTGGTTGCAGCAATAGTTAGGATCCAAGGGGCAACATTCACAACGGTCATAGACAAAGGGCCACTATTCCCAGCAGAGCAAACAACAATAATCCCCTTCTCGGCCGCATGAAACGCTCCGATTGCAATAGGATCCGTATCGAAATCCGGCTCTCCGGGAGACAACCAACGACAGGGACAACACATCGACGCCATCAGCGATTGCGTCATCGAACGCTTTGAGGATAGCAGACCACATGCATCCCCCGCCAGCTGTACAAACACGGTACACTTCAATTCTCGAACCTGGCAAGCCCCCTACAGCCGTCCCATTAGCCAGGCCGTAGTACGATGTCCCGAAAATAGGCTTCCCGGCTGCAGTCGATGCGACATGTGTACCGTGGCCCATGTCGTCTCTGGGCGTCCCTGACTCAGCATCATCATCGCAATACCTTGCTCGATCAATTTCCTATCGAAAATTGTTTCCCAAAAGAAAATTATTGAACGAAAAAATATCAACTAAAATTGTTAAATCATCAGAGCTTTAATTACCTGTTACACGTGGACAAAGTGAAATTATCGCCTGCCATGCATACTCCCTTCCAGCGTGATGGGACCAGGCCCATGTCATCATCGACGAAACTCTTGGACTCGTGCCAAATTCCTGTATCTAAGATGCCGATGATAGTGTCGGCCCCAGTTGAAGGAGAGACAAGTGGGGAGCTTGGTGAGGAATCGATTTTTACAGTAGTTTGGTATTTAAGGAAATCCCAAGAAGGAGTAGTGTGGAGTTGTAAAACCGGGTCGGGAAAAACGGACACCACTCCCGGGCTGTGGGCTATTGATTTCGCTAGTTTGTCTGATAAACGAGCGACAAATCCCGAGAAACCTTTGATGTAGGTTTCTATAACAGAGTTTCTCTTCCTGAAATTAAATAGTTTTATTAAGTGAAGCAGTTAGGAAAACGATAAATGAACTATATTTAAAAAAAAACATCACTTTCTTGGAGCATAAGAAGTTTATTTTAAATGAAGAAATGATAAACATCAAATCAATACATAAGAAGTTTATTTTAAATTGCTATATGAAGTATATTTAAAAAAAACAGATTACAAACATTTTCATAAGCAGACTCAGAAGCTTAGCTTGATCGTTTCTTGGAGCACCGTTTGGCGAACGTGAGGCTCCCATGTACACAATATACACTCTATCATCACTTTCCGGTAATTTAGCTGCATTAGCTTCTCCGAGAAACAAGGCAAGAAGTAGARTGAAACTGAAAAAAAGATAAAAACCTCTCATGATTATTAATAACCTCAAATTCAAATGTACTGAATTAATCCACACTTCCACTCCTCAAGCTTAAGCTCTTTATATAGCATTGATCACTAGCCAAAAAAAATAAAGAAATAAATAATGATGATAAGCAACATCCTTTTCTTCCCTTAGACGTGTATTGTTTCTTCTTTCTTCAGCTTCAATCCTCGCTGAAACAAGTACTGGAGCACTTTCTTCGGGCACTCTCTGCAATATTGTTACCATTTCCTCTGGAGATTTTGGTCCCTCAATCTGTACGAGTATACATCACAACACAATTAGGATATCAATATCAAGAAAAGGCCAACCTTATGGTTCTTGACATCGAAGGAATAAAAAACCAAATCGAGGAAATATGAAATATGACACCATAATTATATGCAATGAAATATTTCCTCGTTTACACAAATATCGACACCATGGATAAGAAATGACAAATCATCAACAGAATAATACCCCAATAAAATCTAAATAAAAAAAATCCAGAAATTAGGATTGACAAAGTCATAACTAGTTTTGGAAACTTTCAGCAATTAGTAAGTTTAACACACTCCATTCCAATCAAAACAAATCATTTCACCTAAATTCTCCTAATCCATACTCTCATCAATTTACACACAAAAAAAATCATACTCGAACCTGATACAACAAAACAATAAGGAAAAAAAAAATCAAAAGCGGGTAAAGAAAAATTACACTTGGGTCGCTTGGAATTTCTTCTAGGCGCAGTTGATTCGGCCGATCCAGCTCCTCCAGCACTCGATGATGGCGTACTTGGGTTCATCGCTTAAATCACAATATTTCTTTTTCCCTTTTCCTCAAACAACGGAGGTCCCAATTCCATACAGAGGAAGCTTGGGAAGGGGTGCTCGAGTAGGTTGAGTTTGCTCTGGCGTTGTAGGTGAAATCGTGGGGGTTTGGCGGCGGGGAGGAGGTGAAGCTGGAGTCGGAGAGGATGTGGGGGAGCTTGATGGGCTTTTTCCAGCGGATCGGCGGCGGGAGTTGGGGTGGTTGGTGGTGTGGTGTGAGGAGCGTGGAAATGGGGGCGGGGAGGGGGTGGAGAGCGACGGCGGGAGGGGAGGGGGAGGGTGGTGCGGCGGCGGGGGTAAAGGATGGGGGTTTGGCGGCGGCGGAGAAGGAGGGGGTGCGGAGGAGGACGGCGGGAGCGTGGTGGGAGACGGCGAGGGGCTCGCCGGAGGCGAAGGTGATGAGGGCGGAGCCGGTGATGCGGAGGGAGAAGCAGTAGTCGGAGTGGGCGGCGGCGAGGTGGTGGCGGGCATAGACGGCTTCCTTTATCAGGCGGCGGCGCTCCTTGCACCGCCGGACGGTGTCCTTTTGTGCGGGAATGTAGATTTTGGAAAGGAATGGCAGAGATGGATCGGGGAGAGGAAGGAATAAGGGTTTGTATGTTTTATTTTTTAATTAAAAAAATTGATTTTGTGGTCATATTTTAATATATAAATATATGACATACGAGAACGCCTTTTTAAAGGCGTTCTGAATAATACTTTCAAGAACGACGTTTTTAAAGACGTTTTCGATAGACAACATACGAGAACGTCGTTTTTAAAGACGTTCTGGATATCTAACATACAAGAACGTCTTTTTAACGACGTTCTGGATATCCAGTATACCAGAACGTCTTTGAAAAAGACGTTCTCGTATGTGACAGTTTTATTACAAAAATGCCACCGGTTGACATTTAAGAACGCCGCCTCCTGAGTCGTTCTTAAATCCCTGTTCTTGAATCCTGTTTTTGTACTAGTGAGTGATAGGAGAAGTGCCCCCGGTCTAGGGTTACCTTCTCCTACCATAATTTCATAAATACTACAACTCTACAACCGACTCAGAATTAGAATTTCTCCTATATGCCAAGTTCCCATAAATAATAAATCTCTCACCGCAATAGGCCTGGGCCCATTATACAGTCCACCAAAAACCCTATAAACCACTCTCTTTAAGCCCGTAAGCTTAATATTCACAAAAATCCATAACCGAGCTCAAGTACACAGCTCAAACCATAAGAGGTCGCGACCTTATATGAGAACTCATACTCATCGCCCACTTCTTCAAAGAAAAAACCCAATTCGCTCACCTCCCAGAAGAACACCCTTTCCAGGAAATGAGGTCGCTTACCACAAATACCCTTCTATATCAAGTAATATTACTTATGTACATTTTGGTCCGTATCAACCAGTCCCCTGTGTTTTAGTTGATTGAGGTACGAAATCAGGTAAGACATGTAAAACAGAATCAAAAGAAGACCACTACTAAAAATAAAAATAAAATACAAGCACATAAATAAATCACTACTTCACCTTACCAGACCGTATTTCAGAATCACACAGCCCTACAAACCGGGTTGTAATACCAATCATCCCCCTGTAAATTATCAAGTATACCTGCGACCTGTAAAAGTTCAACCCACTGAGCTCGCTTCCTTTAAGATAATATGATCACCTCGTGAGGGACATTATATAAATCCCCGGTCCAAGTCCCCAACCATAAAGATGACGACCTGAAACCACACAATTGTTACCCTCTGACCTGAAATCATACTCCCGACTCAATAATCTCAAAAACGTAATCATAACAGCCCCAAAAGTCAAAACACGCCTTTCTCTGTCCATCCCATCCCTTTTAAGCTTCATTAAATACAACCTGACAGCATGTCGGGCACGTGTAACCTCTTCATTTTCTCGGAATATAATAAACTTAGTGGGCCCAAAACATTCCTTACAGAAACACTACTAACTCTTGCTCCAACCTGTCCCATTAGCTTTCTTGCCGCCCAACAAAAACATTTCGTCTTCCCCACTTGTTACTTTTCAGAAATTGTAAGCATACACCACCATTTTTCACTGCAACACAGCTTTTCAACCAGCAAATTTCTCAGCAACTTACCAGCAACGCCCCACTCTATACCGACCTGCAGCACTCCAAAATTGTGTAAGTCCCCCAAATCTCTTCTCTTTCAAGAGTTTAATTTTGTTATCATAAATGTATTACATCTACTGAGTTATTGTGTGTTTGCGATGTTGCCCTCCCTCTGTATTATTTGGTTCATGACAAAATTAGCATCCTCCAACCCTAATTCCCAAAGTTCCAGCCTCTCCCCTGAATCGAACCCTATCGAAAACCCATACATCTTCACGAGAAGATGAAAACAACCTCCTTCCCCCCCCCCCCCCCCCCGGCCTTTGTGACGAGCCAGAAGGCGACATCAGTTGGCCTGAATTAGAAGCCCAAACTAGGATTCATATGGACGCCCACACTTCTTTAGAGAACTTTTCTGAAAGTCCTTCCCATGTCCCTCTAGCCCTTACAATCATACCAGAGGGCATTCCCGTACCTGAACCCACAAACCCACTGCCTTGCGAGCACTTCTCTGAAAACCCAGTGACCGTAGCTCGCACTGTAAAAGCTTCCGACTTACCCCTTTCATCCCTTGTTACCAAGGAAGTTAAGGATAATTACTGGTTACTCCCCGACTTGGAGAAACTAGAAGAATTCAAGCCAATCCTTAACCTTCCCAAAACCGCGGAGATACTCCTACCCGACATCCGCTACCTAGACCCCCTGAAACCTCCCCCAGGTCACATTACTTTTTTTGACGCATTATTTAGAGCGGGCTTTAGATTTCCCCCGCACCCTTTTTATATCGAAACCTCCTTCTTGTACAAAATACCCCTCTTACAGCTGACTCCTAACTCCCTGAAATATTTAGCGAGCTATGTAATATTATGTAAATACTATAAAGTACAGCCCGACCCAGAATTTCTCCACCTTTGCTTCCAAATAAAATACCAAAGCCATTCTTTCTACTTCTCTACTCGCACTGGAGGAGCTCACTTCCTGGTGAACCCCCCAAATAAAGTGTCCGAATGGAAGAGAATTTTTTTTTTCATACATAACACTGAGGACTGGCCCTTTAAGACCAAGCTACAATTTCATACTCTAAAACAGCCTTCTACCCCCAGTCCCAAATATCATCCAGCCCTATACAAAAAATATTCCACCCAGTTCGCGAAATGGGGCAAGCATCCTTTTGACATGGTGCTGCTCACCAGCCGATCTGACGTATTCCACTATGTGGGCATCGACTCTTACCCTATCGAACCAGATCTTGCCCTCACTGAGTCTGAGTTTGGTAGGTTTTCCCAGTCCTACAACTTCACACTACTTCCTCCTGTCAAAACTGAATAATAACATCTCTGTTTGTCACTGCAGTCGCCTTCATCAATAGCTGTGTCGCATCTCGTGCCGAATCAGCCAAGCCTCAACCCTCTCCCGAGCCCACAACTCTCCCAGTGCACCCTCCAAACGATGTAGATGAGACATTGCATCATACCTACAGAACTGATGACGACGTGGAAGAGATCCCTATAATAAAGAGGTACCAAAAATCAAAGGGAAAACGCCCACTGAAACCGGCGGCCAGAAGTCCAAGCCCTCCAGAACCAAAACATCGCCGTATTCAGAAGAACCACGCTGCAACTCCCACCAGCTCGCTAGACCTGAGCAAAGGGCTAGCCCAGTGTGACGACGCCAAAGAAATTCAAGCCTTCCTCAAGGAGCGCCTCTTCAAACAGGCCAACCCCGAAAAATTCTTTTCAATCCAATAACTCATCCAGTACTTACGAATCTGTATAAAACGTTATGATGCAAGTGAATCCCCTGCTATCTAAACTCACCGAGGAGTTAATGGCACGATCATCTAGGAGCGAGCTCCAAAAGACATGCGACGAGCTGACCGCACAGACCGAACAACAGACGCGGCAGCTATCACTAACACAAGGAGAGTTGGACAGTGCGATCAAATTATTGAAGGCTCATGAAGAAGAAATACAAATCTTGAAAATCCAGACAAATAGTTTGAAGGACGAAGCAGCTCGTACAAGCAGCGAGCTCAAAAACGCACAGAAACAGGCTGAGGAGCTCACACTGCAGAATCAAAAGCTCCAAGAACAAATAAAACCAGCTCGCGAGGAAGGCATGTCTGAAGGCCGACGAACCTTCCTCATAAGTGCGATCGGCAGGAAGTTCATTGATGCCTACAGGCAGGAGCTAGTGGAGGCCTACGAGAAGTCCTCCATCTATTTCGGTACGATGGTTGCCGGTGCTCAGGAGTGGCTTTTCACAGCTGCCAGCATGATTAAAGAACAGGTCGCAGCTCTGAATGTGACCTACGCACCCGACGTTCCGCCATCATCAACCAGCTAGCCCCCTTCAGCACCTTTAAGAGCGACTGGACCCAACCAATTGATGCAAAGTGGTGACTATCGTGCCGAAATCGAGTTGTCTTATCGACCGGGCTACGCTCCGAGCTAGAGGCACCGTTGGACGACCTATTGCACGAGTCTGAGCCAATTACCGAAAATTCTGCGCCTCCATCTTCTGAAAAGAATGTTTAAAATATTTGTATTTCCACTCGCAACTTTGTATAAACAATTTACTATTCCTGCAAATATTTTTCATTTATATTTACCACCTGCACAACTCGTTAACTTTCAATATGTACAAATCTGCAACAAAAAACGTATATAAAATTGTCACCCATACATGAACTAACTTTCAAGCTAATATGGGTTGCATGAAAAATACGACCAACCACACTTCTCACCATGGGATAGTAAGATCCTAAGAACAATCAAATCACACCCATAAACAATGCAGTTAACCAACACTTAGAACATATTAGCTCTCATAAAAACACTTTTTCAAAAGAAAACATGTAAGTCAATCATCACAACTACTCAACCACAGAGAACAAAATAGCTCGCGCAACTTCATTTATTATATCACTTAACTTCCCAAAGCATAAACATCCTGCGGGAGAAGTGCCCTTCGGTCCAGAGTTACCTCCTCCCGCCACAAAAACACAACTTCTTAAAACAACATCTTATCACAACTTTACATCACCACTTCTCATCACCTTATGTGGGAGAAGTGGCCCTCCGGTCCAGAGTTACCTTCTCCCGCCATAAAAACACAACACTTATCACAAAAACAAACTTTCACCACAACTGTTCAGCATAAACTTTGTGCGGGAGAAGTGCCCTCCGGTCTAGAGTTACCTTCTCCCACCACAACACTTGCCACCAACACAAACTTTCACCACAGCTTTTCAACACAAACTTTGTGCGGGAGAAGTGCCCTCCAGTCCAGAGTTACCTTCTCCCGCCACAACACTTCAATCTGTTTTCTACGCACAATACTTTTTCAAGTGACCCACGTTCCAGCTTCGAGGCAAGATCTTTCCAGCTGCATCCTCAAGTATATACGCTCCACCTCGCAACACTTTTATCACTTTAAATGGTCCGACCCAGTTTGGTTCCAACTTCTTAGTCATCTGCAATGTATCAGCCCGCCTCAAAACCAGGTCGCCAACCTGAAAACAACAATGCTTAACTCATTTATTAAAAGCCGCTTGTATTCTTTGATTATAATGCTCAACTCGAGCTGCAGCCTTCTCTCGTATCTCATCAATTATTTCGATCGCTCCTCGAGCTAGCCTCTCATTCTCTTCCACATTAAACGTTGTCAAACGCTGCGAACCTCCAACTCTCTCCTCTGGAATAACCGTGTTCATACCATAGACCAAGCTGAACGGTGACTCTCCCATGGAGGTTCGAGGAGTCGTCCGGTAAGCCCATAGGACTAATGCGAGCTCCTCTTCCCAAAGTCCACCTGCTTTCTCCAATCGTAACTTAAGTCCCTACACAATTATATGATTAGTGACCTACACTTGCCCATTGGTTTGTGGATGTGCCACATAAGCAAATCGCTGCTTCATCCCCATCTCCCTGCACCACTTTTGAATTTTTTGCCATTAAATTGAGTCCCATTATCCGACACTAACACCGGCGGTACTCCAAACTTGAAAAATATATTATCAAAAATAAAATCCATTATGTGTTGCTCGCTTATCCCCGTGACGGCTTCGGCTTCCACCCACTTCGTAAAATAATTAATCGCTACCACTAAATTCTCCTTGTTGCTCGGGGTCTTTGGAAAAGGACCCACAATATCAATTCCACACTGCGCAAATGGGCATGGCGAGCTCATAACCATCATCTCCTCAGCCAGTATGTGAATAACTGGAGTATGCATTTGACACTTCTTACACGTTCGCACCAACTCGCTAGCCATAGCTTTCATTTCTGGCCAAAAGAAACCAGCCCGCAACGTTATGCCCACTAACGCTTTTCCCTTCGCATGATCGCCACAATATCCCTCATGTATCTCCTTTAACACTTCCAATCCACGTTCTTTAGCTAAACACTTTAGAAAAGGTCCAAAGCGCGACCACGTGTATAATTATTTGTGTATCACACAAAAGCGGGCTGTTATTCTTGCCTCCTTCTTTGTCAATTTCTCTGCGCCTTCTCTTGCTTTGACCAGAACATCCCATATAGTGGCACGCCAATCATCTTTCACCTCGAGCTCCATAACCTCTTTCCCTTTCTCCACGCTACTATTACCTAGTTCCATTAAGTACCCGGGTATCATAAGTACCCAGCGCTCCCCCTATCCGAGCAAGCTGATCGGCCTGGGTATTTTCAGCTCACGGTAAATGTTCCAACTTAAATTCGTCAAAATGCGTTGCTTCTTCGCGCAGTTTATTCATATACACTGCCATCCGCTCTTCCTTAGCTTCAAAAGAACCATCGAACTGACAAGCTATCAACTGGGAGTCCGTGTATGCCCACAACTTTCTTGCACCCAGATCGCTCGCCATTTTGACACCTTGCAACACTGCTTCGTACTTTGCTTCATTATTGGATGCTTTATATCCCAACTTGATTGCGAACTCCAAATTTTCGCCCTCCGGGCTGGTTAACACAATACCTAACCCTGCTCCCAACGTCATAAATGAACCATTAGTATATAGGGTCCACACTTTCACCTCCTCGTCCACGTCAGTTGGCCTCATCATTTCTTGCAAAAAATCTGCTAACACTTGTGCCTTAATAGCCACCCTCGACTCATAAACCACATCGTACTCACTTAACTCTACAGCCCACTTCACCAATCATCCCGACACATTTGGATTACTCAAAACTTGTTTAAGAGCCAGATTCATAAGCACCTTCATCTTGTGGCTCAAGAAATAGGGCCTCAACTTCCTTGCCATGCAAACCAATGCAAAACCTCCTTTTTACAACTCAGAATATTTCAACTCAGCCCCCCACAGCATTCTGCTAATATAATAGATAGGCTTTTGTATGTTCGCCTCTTCTCTGATCAGCACCCATCTAACCGCGACCTCCCCCACTGATATGTACAAGATTAAATCCTCTCCTAGCATTGTCTTAGTCAGCAGTGGTATCTCCGCCAAATATTTCTTTAGTTCCTCGAACGCCTCCGCAGTTTCTTTCGTCCACTCAAACTTGGACCCCTTCCGAAGTGCCCTAAAAAATGGGGTGCCTCGTTCCGCCGACCTGGAAATGAAACGACTTAGACCTGCAACCCGACCTGTAAGCACCTGAACATCACGCACTGTGCGAGGGTGTGGCATTTCCACAACGGCCAGCACTTTCTTTGGGTTAACCTCAATTCCTCTCTCTGTCACCATATACCCTAAGAATTTCCCAGATCGCACACCGAACGCACACTTTTTTGGATTGAGCTTCATCCCATACTGGCTCGATATAACCAATGTCTTTCTCAAGTCCTCCATATGGGACTCAGCTTTCTTACTCTTGACCAGCATATCATCTACATATACTTCCATGGTGGACCCCAGTAGATCTTTAAACATCCGATCCACCAATCTCTGATAGGTCGCTCCAGTATTCTTCAGGCCAAAGGGCATGGAGACAAAACAATACGTCCCTATAGAAGTTACGAAACTTACTTTAGGTTGATCCTACTTTGCAAGGGGTATTTGGTGATATCCCTACGAGTCCACCAGCTGATCAATGCGCGGTAAGGGGTAGTGATCCTTCGGGCAAGCTTTATTTAGGTCTCGAAAATCTATGCATATCCTCCACTTCTGGCCTGGCTTTGGTATTACGACGTTGGATAAGTATTCAGGAAATTGAATTTCCCTTATGTGACCCGCATTCAGCAATTTTTGTACTTCCTCTTCAATTACCTTATCCAGTTCCAGCCCAAAGTGCCTCCTCTTTTGCTTCACCGACCTCGCCTCCGGATCCGCGTTTAAATGATGTTGTGCGATCTCCGGGGACACCCCTTTCAACTCTCCATTCCCAAATGCAAATACATCCCGAAATTCTCTCAATAACGCCACCAACTCGTCTCTCAATTAGTACTGTCAAACGGGCCAGCCCGCCCCGGCCCGCTCCGGCCCGCCGCGGGCCCCCAAAATGGGGCGGGCGCGGGCCAGCCCATTTTTTCGCGGGCCTGGAAAATTAAAGTCCGCGGTCCGCCCGCGGGCTGGCTTGTGTAATTTTTTTTTAAATCTTATTTTTATGTTAAAAATTATAAAAAATAAAATTAAAATTTTAAAAATGTTATAATATTTAAAGTATTATAACGGGCTCATAGAAAATAAAAGAATACGAATATGATTTCAAATTTAACCAATATAAATTATAATTATAATTATTTTTAAAAAAAAGGTGGCCAGCCCGCTCCGGCCCGCCCCGGCCCACGGTCTTCACGGAGCCTGCCAAAAAAGCTCGCGATCAAACGGGCTGCGAGAAGGGCAGCCCAAGCCCGCCCGTTTGCGCGAGCTATCGGGCCGGCCCGCGGGCTTCGGCCCGTTTTGACAGTGCTACTCTCAATGCTTCAGGTATTAAGGTTCCCATTCTAGTAGTGTACTCTAGACGATCTTCCTCTAATGAGATTTCCATCAATTCTTCATTTGGTTGGATAGGATTCTCCTGTTCCTTCACTTTCTTTGCACTAAGAACTCCCTCCGGCTGATCGTCACCCCTCTCGCGTTTATTCTCCATCAACCCTTTCCTGACTGCCATCTGATAGCACGATCTCGCGACCTGCTGTTCTGCAATGATTTCCCCTACTCTATCACCTACTGGATACTTAATGCTCATGTGATAGGTCGATGTTACCGCCCGGAACGCATTGAGGGCAGGTCGTCCTAATATAGCATTATAGGTCGACCTCCCTCGAATTATCAAAAATTTCAAGCTCTTCTCCGTTCAAAACTCGTCTTTTCCCAATGCCAATATCAACATCAGATCGCCTTCGGTATTCACTTGTGCTCCATTGAACGCATATATGGGTGTATTCACAGATCGCATCCTCTTTTCTAACTCCATCTGCTCAAGACTGTCTGTGTATATGATATTTATCGAACTCCTATTGTCTACAAAGATTCTGCCGACCTCATATCCTGCCACTTCAGCTTCAATTACTAAGGCGTCATTATGGTCATCCTGTAGCCCACGTCGATCATTAGGGCCAAAAGAGATGACTGGCCCTATTATTTGAGATTACCGACTCACACTAGCGACCTCCCACGTTCCAAAGTGAGTTAACTTAATGTGCTTCTTCCGCGCATTATTGGAATCTCCATTAGTCGGTCCGCCCGAGATCATTTTTATCCTTCCTCTATTTCTTCGCGGACCATCGTGTCCGTGATTCCCCAGTTGCCATTGTCTCGCGACCTGTTGTTGGGGTGGACCTCCCGGTGGTGGTGGAGGTAACGGCCGCCCCTGCTCCTTTGACTCTCTCTCCTTGTAAATTACCTCCTTCAAATACCCCGCTTTTATAAGTCTTTCTATCTCCTCCTTGAGGTGCCTGAAATTTTTAGTAAAATGTCCATAATTGTTATGGAATAAACAAAAGGAGCTAGTCTTAGGATGGGTAGGGATCGGTGTGCGATCCTTTGGCCACTTTATAGCGTCGGGTACCAAGCGCTCCATGATGGTGAACACCTTAGCTCGCGGGTAAGCCAACGGTGTGAAATATTCCTCTCTCCGATATCGCACACTCTCTTCCGGCCTTCTACTAATCACAGAGCTCGGGCTCAGAAGCCCACACACTATCCTTCTCGGTTCTCTTCTCAGCTCTCTTCTGGACACACTATCTCCTGTATCCACGACCTCTCTTCCAAAATGCGCCCGATGTTCCTATTCAGCTTCCTCAACCTGTACGTACTTATGACATCTTGCCAAAACTTCATCGTACGCCCGTGCCTCCTTTTTGACCAAAGATTTGCGTAAGTCTTCTCTCCTCAATCCCTGGTGCAGAGCTCCAGCCTTCATCTCATTAGTAGCAGCAGGTACCTCCAGAGTGGCGCTAGTAAACCTGTTAAAATATTGCTTTAATGTCTCGTTAGGTCGTTGTACCATAGTAAAAAGCGACTGTGCCGTCTTCGCACTCTGCGTCACGCTAGAAAACTGCTTCAAAAAAGCAGCTCGCAACACCTGATAACTAGTAATTCTTCCCCGTGGGAGCTGGTAAAACCAGTTTTGTGCAATTCCCCTCAAGGTGGATACAAAGGCCCGACACGCCACAGCATCTGTATAATTGTGTAACATCCTTGAATTCTCGAAGAGCTGTAAATGCTCGACTGAATCCGTCATTCCCCGATACTGAAACTCTAACGCCTTATAACCCTTAGGCACTGCGGCATGCAACATATTATCTGAGAAGGGATGTCCCTCGTCTCCATCAAATTCCTCTCCATCTACTCGCTTCTGTAATTTTAACATGGCGTCCTGTAAATCTCTAAAGGCCTTATTCCCCGGTCCTAGCTCGTTCTCATCTTTTCCTTCATTGTATCCGCCATAACTTTTATGAGTTTTAACTTGAGATTCATCGTCCGCACTTGGGTTTTGGGTCCCGCTTTCACTAGTATGCCCGCCATGTCGGCGACCTCGGTGCTTGGAATGACCCCGCCTCACTTTATCCCCTTCTTTCTATGTTTACGTTTTTCAGTATTAGACTCCATGGATGAGGTAGAACTGGAAGTGTCCTCATACTTTCGCTTACTCCGACCTTTCTTTCCCCGAAGAGATCTCTTAGAAAGAGACCTTTCGTTCTGCTTCGCCTTTCTTGTTGCCGATCTCTCTTCTTGCTCACTGTTAAGTCCGTCGCCCCTTTCTCTCTGAGTACCCAGCTCGCCTGCCAGGTACTTGTTCAACTCTTCCCATCTTTTCTTGATGTACGAAATCAATAAGCCTTTCCAGGAATCCATTTTTAATTTGGCAAGGCTTATCCTTGGGCATATCTCTCCACTCCTTCGTCCCTATATGAATTACTTTCTGCACCGCAACCACTCCGACGTCTTGTCCTCCAGATCCTCGACCGGTTACTTGCCATCACGTCGCTTTGGGGAAGGCGGTGGCATTCTCTCCAAACCTGGAGCCGCTAGTTCCGCCTGGGAAGGTGTCTGCCCATCCTTCAATGCGTCCTCATCGTTGTTACCCACAACCCTGTTCGTATTCTTTGGTTTGTTTGATCCAGAACTATAGTGTAAGGTTTTGGGTAATATGTTGCTATCCTTCATATTTAGTCTACGAGGTTTCTCACGCCTTTCGCTCAAAGACTCGATGTCTCTCTTTCCCACAGACGGCGCCAATTTGATAAGTCCAAAATATTGGGCTACCAAATATATGGGGTACTAACCTCAAAATAGAGATTAGCGACCTAAATGTCTTCCAAATACGTCGCAGCGACCGACCAAGCCTCTAACAAACCTTCTAGCGACCTAGCTGGTCCTACAAAATAGCATCTCGGACGGGTCGGATTTCGAGCCCGTTAAGGCCCTCCGATGCTTAAGTCAAAAGCAAGTTCAAAACACTCAAAATTTGGGATCACAGTTGGAGGAGGTTTGGTAGGATCAAAATCTGGACAATCGACACTGGTTGTTCCACCCTCATCTCGTAGCAGTGATGCGTACATGTCATAATCATTGTCCAAGGAAATATCCACTGTATGTTGCGATTACTTCTATAATGCAAACTAACAATGATTAAACGGATAGAGATGTTTAAATAATTAACATTTTTTTTCACATAATTAACATTATTTTCACTAATAAATAAATTCAATATTCATAAATAATTAACAAGTAAACTAAAAATAAATAAATTAAAATTTACACATAATTAACAATTTTTTCACAAATAAATAAATTCAATATTCATAAATAATTAATAAATAAACTCAAAAAGAATAAATTAAAATCCACACATAATTAATAATTTTTTTAAAAACAAATAAATTCAATATTCATAAAGAATTAAAAACTAAACTCAAATTCATAAATAATAAATAATACTTTCATCAACAACAAATAATTTATTTATAAAAATAATGAAATAAAAATTTACAAAATTATTATTTTCATAAAATAAATAAAGAGTTTAGAGTTAGTAATTACCTTGTCAAAAGTCGTATGCCGTCTGCCACCTTGCCGCCAAATTGTTGTCGGATTTTTTTTTTATTTTTTGCGTAAATGTATGTTGGTGGAAACAGAAAAAAATGAAGAGAAGAGGAGAAGGGGCGGGTGTTTTATTTAGGGTTAGCGTCCTGCACCTATATTTTTTACAAATTCACCTTTTGGCAAAAAAAAATTTCAAATTAACTCCGGGACATTATTGCCACTAACATTCCAGTTTCAAAACCTTTTTTTTTATTTTTTTTTTTATGAACTGATCTCGTGATGTTGAAGACAATAACGACCCAAATTTTTATATTATTTTTTGATTTGGTTCCAAAATTTTGATTTTGGCAAAGAAAAATTTGAGACCCTACCGTATCTTACCTGTAGATTATATTTTAGGGAAAGTTCCCATTTAGTGTACACCTGTTACCATCAATTCTCATTTAATCCATTAACTCTATTCTATTCTATTCCCATCCATCCATATAATTAAAATTATGACTTAAATTATCAAATATACCCCTACACCAAAAAAAAACTTGATATATCTATTTTATTTTCCTTTTTGATTTCTTTCATGTTTATTTATTTCAAATGAGAAAACCCTAATCATTGTTTATCTTCGTCTCAAACCCACACTCACACTCTTGCCTGTACAGAGTAGCCATTGCTTTTTGCAAAGCACTACCATTGCTTGTCAGCACAACGCCCACACCCGCTTGAAATAACCCTCCATAGAGCAACAACAACATGAAATCATTTGCGCCGATCTTCTTAATTTTCTCTGCCGTTGAGTTATTGGAGAAGTTACGACAAAGCTTGATCATTGAAGTACACGCCTTTTTGTGTGTGCATGTGTTTCAATCAAATCAAATAAAATTTATATATATATATATATATATATATATATATAATAAACCAACACACACATACGTAAGAGTTTAAAACATGAACAATGAGTTACAAAGGCCTTTGTCCCACATCCAGAATAGTAAGACTTAGTGGTACTTAAAACCTTTTGTCCCACATCGCCGTAATTACAAAAAGTTAAAAGAACCTCCGCCTATAAAAAGGGCTTTCTCCCT
>BMAC01001205.1:0-10194 GCA_014905375.1 Phtheirospermum japonicum | reverse complement strand
TTTTTTTTTTTGTAATTTGATGATTGTGAATTATCATGACTGCTCTTTTCTTTTCTTTCTTTCTTTTTCTTTTTGCTAATATAGATTTGTATGTAGGCATGTTTCTTCACATTTGGAAGTGTTAGAAAAGTTGTTGCTTAGAAAAACAGGCTCGTCGGCTGGGCATCTCTCAAAGTGGGTCTAATTACACTTGGGCCTGAATTTTTGTTGAATTTTGTAATACCCCAAATTTTCACATTACTATTTGGCTAATAAGATTCGATGTATGATATATTATTTAGGATAATTTATTTAATTTTTAAATCTAATTGATTTCATTATGTGTTTTAGTTAGTAAACTTCTAATAAGTCCTTAAAATATAGCTAACGATTAATTTATGTACTTTACCCAAACATATAATATATATATATATATATATATATATATATATATATATATATATATATATATATATATATATATATATGTTTTAATAATAAGGGAGTCCTTTAATTAGGAAGCCCTAGTTTAGTATATTTTCTTGAGGTGTCGAGATTTTATTAAAGGATTATCGTGGGGATATTATTACGTGATGCTATTTTTAAGGTACATTTTCTATTAGTCCTTTATTTTAATTAGTTTAGTATTTTGTTTATGGATAGTTAAAAATAGTATATTATTTTACTTAGCCTCTAGTGGTAATTATAATTAGTATTTTATTTACGAGTTTTTAAATAGTATGTTGTTTTGTATTGATAAGGTAATTTAGTAAAAATGTTTATTTTTCCCGCAATAGTAGAATTTGTGATTTCGAATAATTTATTAGCAATTAGACTAAGCAACTCTTTATTCTAACAATATACAAGTATAGGAGTTATCTAGGAAGGGAGTCATAATTTGTAAAGTTGAAGTATTAAATTGAAGTCTAATCAATATTTTATCCTGATTAGATTATATTGAAGAAGTTGATCTGTGTTTTGAGATAGTTTAAGTTTTGGACCTGAGGTAAGTAGAAATTCATCTGCAACTACAATGCATAAACATAGTATTATTTGGTTTGTTTATATGACTGTGATATGGTCTGTATTATCTGAATATGATATATGAGTTGTTTGATAGATTATATTGATGTTTTCTTATTAAGTGTATGTACTGGCATGTGCACGTGCATACATGAGCCATGAATGTATAAGAAAGTTTATTAAAATATAAAAGATAGTTTTGACCACTGTTAGTGCATCGAGGCATGTGAGACATTACCTTGGGTATGTGCGACATGCTTTTATGTTATATTGAGCTTGTGCCATGTGAGACATTACTTCGGGTATGTGAGATATTCGGACTGGCTCCGATCCCAGTGCCATGTGAGACATTACTTTGGGTATGTGAGACATTCGGACTGGGTATCGAAATGATTGATTATATGTTGAGCTCTTTCCGATGCACTACAGGTAGGTCAAGGGCCCAATAAGAAGAAGAATTTTAAGAAATGGCTTATGCCATCAGCATGATAAGTCAAGAATGAGTTGCATTGATTTATGACATTCAATGAACATGCATGATTTCTACTTAGTGAGCTTTAACTCATGTAGTTTATGCATTGTAGGTGAGCCTTATAATGTCTGAGTACTAGCTGACTACGTTGCTGGAGTTCCATGAAGTTTTGAGAATCCTTGTGCATGGATGACGACCTGTTGGGCAGAATAAAGGGGCTCATTTTTCTTTCTTTTAGGGAATTTTGTTATACCTTGTTGGGGGTACTTTTAGTATGTTTGAACTTTCAATATGTATTGTAAATATAGTGTGGAGCTTGTAAATAAGTTTTATAACTCTTTATCTCTATATAAATAAATAGCTTTTGTTTAAGTCATAAGCGATAATGTTTTACTCCTTTGTAAAAAAAGAAAAAAGAAAAAAGAAAAAGTATATTTACGTTTTCAAGTAAGTAAGTTTTCACACTCAAAGTCAATAAGTTATTTCTTCCTTATCGTCTGAGGGGTGGGGGTGTGACAGAGTGGTATCAGAGCCCAGATTTGTGTACTGTAGACTGTCCATGTACAATGAACTCAAAGCTTATGGAACACGACAATACTAGTAAGTTAATTTAATTTTTTTTTAGGTTGTAACTTATTATATACCTCATGAATTATATTGGCCGTGTGGGTTAGGTTTTGTTGATTAGATACTATAACTATGATGAGAACGAGAGATGGGAATAGTAGTGGAGGAAGTAGGAGGGAAGCTGAAGAGACATCAAATTCGCGTGATGATCGCGATGCTGTTATTAACCATCTGGCTGAGCTGGTGGAACGATAATCACAACAAATTTATGAACTCATCCAGCAGAGGGATGCACGTGGCCAACCTAGGGATGAAATGAATCAACCACAACCTCAAGTAGGACAAATTGAGATAGTGGGCGAGAGATTTCGAAAACTAAACCCACCTATCTTTGAGGATGCAGTAGATCCCGTGGTTGCAGAAGATTGTCTTAGAACCTTAGATAATGTGTTCCAATATATTAGAGTCCCTGAAGAAGAAAAAGTATTATGTGCTTCGTTTATGTTACGTGGTAGTGCAGGACACTGGTGGGATACGATGAAAAGTATTGAAAATGCCACTACCATGACTTTGGAGAGATTCAAGGAACTTTTTAGGAACAAATATTTCACAGCTCTTGCACGTGTAATGAAGATGAATGAGTTCATACAATTGAGGCAAGGAGGCATGAATGTCATAGACTACATTCGTAAGTTCGAGCAATTATCAAGGTTCGCAGAGCATATGGTCAGCACTGATGCGTTGAAGATAGAACGATTCCTTGAAGGCCTGAGGCCTGAGATTTATAGAGATGTGAGTATGGCTGGAACTCAAGGGGCAACGTATTCATTAGTTGCTAAAAGAGCATTGGTTGCAGAACAAGCTGAGCTGAAAATAAGGCATGCATAGGAGGTTCGACGTCGAATCACACAAAGGCAGGGACAACGTTTGAATGAAGCTAAAAAAAAGAGGCCGCCTCAATTCCAAGGCCCAAGATATAAATTTCAACAGCGACGGGGGAAGAACAAGAAGATCCAAGCAAACGTATGAGGATCGATCAGGGCAAAGCACCAGTACAACTACCTACTTGTCCCAAATGTGGAAAGCAACACAGTGGAGCTTGTCTTCGGGGTTCTGGAGTATGTTTTGCATGTGGACAGCCCGGCCACATAGCTACTGTGTGCCCAAATAAGCCAAAGCTCAATACCTAGGAAAGAGCACCAGCCAGGGTTTTTTCCATAATTCGTGATGATGCTGAAGTGAACCCATCTGTTGTTACAGGTAATCTAGCTGTGTTTGGTGTTCCTACATTTGCATTGTTTGATTCTGGAGCTACGCATTCATTTTCATCCATTGAGTATGTGAGGATACTTGGTAGGGTACCAGATAAAACCGAGATAGGTTATAATGTGGTAATGCCCTCTGGAGATTCAAAATTGACTAATCAGGTTTTACGAGCATGTTGTATTCCTATTGAAGGAAGAGAACTCTATGTCTATCTGATTATATTAGACATGAGTGGTTATGATATAATCTTGGGTATGGACTGGTTATCAAAGTATCATGCTACTATTGATTGCAATAAAAAGGTTGTGACATTTGAACCACCTGGGGAAGAATCTTTTTCCTTTATTTGGGTTAGTAAGAAATTTAGATTTCCAATAATTTCGCCAATGAAAGCACAACGATTATTAAATAATGGTTGTGAAGGATATTTGGTAAGTGTTAGGAGTATCGAAAAACAAGATTGTATCAACATAAGTGAGGTGCCAATCATTAAAGAATACCCAGAAGTATTTCCCAATGACTTACCAGGATTACCACCCGATCGTGAGATAGAGTTTGTAATTAATTTACAGCCTGGAACAGCTCCAATATCTAAATCACCATATAGGATGGCACCATCTGAGTTGAAAGAGTTGAATGTACAATTGCAAGAATTGGTAGATAAAGGTTTCATTAAGCCCAGCTTTTCACCATGGGGTGCACCTGTCTTGTTTGTTCGTAAGAAAGATGGTACACTGAGAATGTGTATAGATTACCGAGACCTGAATAAAGTTACTATCAAGAACAAATACCCATTACCTAGGATTTATGATTTGTTCGACCAACTTCAAGGTGCGACGATATTTTCTAATATTGACTTGCGTTTGGGTTATCATCAACTAAAGATTAAAGAAGAAGACATTCCTAAGACGGCATTTAGCACACGATATGGGCACTATGAATTTCTGGCAATGCCATTCGGCCTGACAAATGCTCCAGCAGCATTCATGGATCTGATGAATAGGGTATTCAAAGAGTTTTTGGATAAATTTGTTATAGTGTTTATTGATGATATTCTTATATATTCTAAAAATGAAGAGGATCATGATACACACTTAGGAAAGTGCTAGAAGTATTAAAGGTGAATCAACTTTATGCTAAATTCAAGAAACGAGAGTTTTGGTTGGATAAGGTGGTATTTTTGGGACATGTTATATCTGGGGCAGGAATCTCAGTCGATCCAAGCAAAGTGGAAGCAGTTAACAATTGGCCTCGACCTACAAACCCTTCAGAAGTACGGAGTTTTCTTGGTTTAGCAGGATATTATCATAGATTCGTTGAAGGATTTTCAAAAATTGTTTCACCATTAACGCAATTAACTCGAAAGAGTGTGGCTTTTAAGTGGACAGAAGCATCCGAACAAAGCTTTCAAGAACTGAAAATGAGATTAATATCGGCACCTATCCTATCAATCCCATCAGGTATAGGAGGTTTTGTAGTCTACAGTGATGCGTCAAAGAATTGTTTGGGTTGTGTGCTGATGCAGAATGGCAGGGTAATAGCATATGCATCACAATTTAAGGATTATGAAAAGAACTACCCTACACATGATTTGGAGCTTGTAGCAGTAGTGTTTGCGCTTAAGATTTGGAGACATTACCTATATGGAGAACGTTGTGAGATTTACACCGATCACAAGAGTTTGAAATACTTTTTCACGCAAAAAGAGCTCAATATGAGACAACGAAGGTGATTGGAACTTGTGAAGGATTACGATTGCGTGATCAACTACCATCCAGGCAAGGCCAATGTCGTAGCTGATGCATTAAGCAGAAAGTCAGTGCAACAAAATGCAGTAAATACGTCAATTCTAAAGAGAGAGTTGCTTGACTTATATAAGATAAATGTAGAAGTGATCCAACAAGGATTAGTGGAGGCAAAAACTAGCAACTTTGACTCTTCGACCTACCTTAATCGATAGAATCCAACAGGAACAACATGCTGATGAATATCTAGTTAAAGTCAAGAATGAAGCTGCTCAAGGGACAGCATCTGACTTCCAACTATCCAAAGATGGTGCACTTCAATTCAAAGGTCGGTTATGTGTGCCAAAGGCGGGGAGTGTTCGTGAAGATCTCATGGAAGAAGCTCATTCAGCACCATATTCTGTACATCCAGGATCTACTAAGATGTATAAAGACTTGAAGATGCGTTACTGGTGGCCAGGTATGAAAAGAGATATCGCCCAATATGTAGATCAGTGTTTGACATGCCAGCAGATAAAAGCAGAACATCAAAGACTGGCAGGAACACTGCAACCTTTGTTTATACCATAATGAAAATAGGAAAATATCACTATGGATTTTGTGACGGGATTACCAAGAACGGTTAAAGACCACGATGCAATATGGGTTATTGTAGATCGATGAACTAAATCTGCTCATTTTCTACCTATTCGATGGATCGTTATGCTCAGATTTACATACAGGAGATAGTCAGACTTCACGGAGTTCCATTATCCATCGTTTCAGATAGAGATTCAAGATTTTTATCCACTTTTTGGAAAAGTTTGCACAAGGCGTTGGGTACCAAGTTATCGTTCAGTACCGCATATCATCCTCAAACTGACGGACAATCAGAACGAACGATACAAACATTAGAAGATATGCTTAGGGCTTGTGTTTTGGATTTTCAAGGCCAATGGAGCAAGTTTTTGCCACTAATAGAATTCTCTTACAATAACAGCCATCAGTCTACTATAGGGATGGCGCCTTATGAAGCGTCATACAGTCGGAAATGTCGGTCTCCAGTATATTGGGACGAAGTCGGTAAGGGAAGATTTTTAGGTCCAGACATGATCCGAGAAATGGCAGATATTGTTTCACTGATACGAGAAAGAATGGAAACTACCCAGAGTCGACATAAGAGCTATGCAGACAAAAGAAGGAGGCCACTGGAGTTTACAATAGGTGATCAAGTGTTTATAAAGATAGCTCCAATGAAAGGTGTTATACGATTTGGCAAGAGAGGGAAGCTTAATCCAAGATACATTGGTCCATTTCCCATCATAAAGAGAGTTGGGGATGTTGCATAGTTACTCGACTTACCTAATTCAATGTCACATATACATGATGTTTTTCATGTATCTATGCTGAAGAAGTATGTTGCAAACCCATACCACATTTTGAAGAGCGACCCTATAGAGCTGAAAGCAGATTTAAGCTATAAGGAGTTACCTATACAAATCTTATTACGAGAGGTAAAACAACTTAGGAATAAGGAAATTCCACTGGTAAAAGTGCTATGGAGAAACCAGTCAATAGAAGAAGCAACGTGGGAAAGAGAGGACGAAATGAGGACTAAGTACCCAGAACTTTTCAGGTAACTAAATTTTGGGGACAAAATTCTTATAAGGAGGGGAGGATGTAATACCCCAAATCTTCACATTACTATTTGGCCAATAAGATTCATGCATGGTATATTATTTAGATAATTTATATGATTTTTAAATTAATTTGATTTCATTATGTGTTTTAGTTAGTAAACTTCTAATAAGTCCTTAAAATATAGCTAATAAGAGTTATAACAAAGTAATTAATATTTCTTTGGGACAAAATAATAAGATACCAATTTACTATTAATGTTAAGTTATACGAAATAATAGTAGAATACAAGTAAATCCCAAGTTTCAAGTTATGAATATACTAACTTAATATTTTAAGATATTTATTTAAAAATAATTAAATAATACTTAAGTATACATAATTCAAATTAAAATAACTACTAATATATGAATATATATATATATATATATATATATATATATATATATATATATATATATATATAATATATAAGATATAAATTCTTTAAAATTAAGACATTATATTTAAATAATTGTGCATATGTATGTTTGATGTGCATATGTTATGTAATTATATATATATATATATAAAATATGTATGCATGTGTGTTATATACATGTAATATAGTGTGCATGTGTTTCAATCAAATATATATATATATATAATAACCAACACACACATACGTAAGAGTTTAAAACAATGAACAATGAGTACAAAGGCCTTTGTCCCACATCCTGAATAGTAGGACTTAGTGGTACTTAAAACCTTTTGTCCCACATCGCCGTAATTACAAAAAAGTTAAAAGAACCTCCGCCTATAAAAAGGCTTTCTCCATTTAATTTATGTACTTTACCCAAACATATAATATATATATATATATATATATATATATATATATATATATATATATATATATATATATATATATTGTTGAAGGAAAAATACAATTAGTGTGCCTTCGTCAATAAGTAACTGGTAAAGGATAGTTTGGGTATTTGTTATCTTTATGTATTATGAAAACATGTACTTTGATACACTATATAAAGACAATCCTAATTTCTACCGTATCCATCGTCTCTCCTTTATGTCTTCTTCTATTATGCTTTTCCTTTTACACGTTATCAGTACGAAACTCTAACCTATCAAGAGTAATCGAGAATAAGCCTCCATAACCAAATCAATACAATTTTCGTAGGTCAAAAACCCAACTGCGTTGTATGTTTGAAAAATCGTTTTCTCAAATTTCAACATTGGATCGAGCTCAAATTATTACAGAACCTTATAGACCCTTTGAATTACATTTTGAACGGTGGAGATTGGATTCGGAGATACGAGACAATTTATATAAATTTTCGAACAAAACAGATTCTGCTTTCGCAATTTTCTGTGCAGAATTTTTCAAAACAAGAGTTCTCACAATCGGACCGTTGGATCAAGCCAAATTTTGTATATGTTATTCCAAACATATACAAGATCAATATGAACGGTGGAGATTCGAATATGAAGTCTTAAGAATCCGATAACGAATTTCGAACAGAGCTGATCCTATTTCTCGGAACTGTCTGCCCAACTTATTTAAAGAATTCAATTACGCACAATCTAACCGTTGGATGAAGGTGAATTTTGGATATACTATTCAAAACACGTAGAGGTTGAATCTGTACGGTGGAGATTGGATTTAAAGCTTTTCATAATCCGAAACCTAAAAACCAAATTTAGGAAAGAATCGTGACTTTCCTCCAAGGTAACTCGATTACCCTATTATTTATTAAATGCAACTAATAAATATTTGGCAATATGTATATATGGCATGGTATGTATTATTGTGCATGTACATGTATATATGTTACCTATGATTATATGCATGTGATGTTATATGCAATATTGACAAACATGAAATCTTGCAATACTTTAATAATATTCATAGAATACATAATATATTGGGTTTCATGCTCTTACATGATTCTAATTTAGAAATCATAAATAAAGTTATTTACATGATTAGATGAGAGATTGATCATGATTTTGCCAATATTTTTAGTTCATAATGAATTTTGATGAATTGATTAATTTCGTATATGTTGATCATGAATTTCGATGAATTGATAGATTCATGTTTGTTGATCATTTCGATGACTTGATAGATTCATGTATGTTGTAGTTCTATTCAAGCTAATTTATAAGCAACTTTCAATATGTATCATTGATTGTACATTTGCATATATTCATGATAATGAAAGTTCATGAACGATACAAAATTGTATAAATAAGTCTTGTGATAAAGTATATTCACATGATATCAAAGAAAGATTATGACATACTTCAAATTCATTATCTAAAGAAATTGATTAAACTAACTCAATCTAAATACAAATTAATATACTCAAAAGGTGATAAAGTATATTCACATGATATCAAAGAAAGATTATGACATACTTCAAATTCATTATCTAAAGAAATTGATTAAACTAATTCAATCTAAATACAAGCTAATATACTCAAAAGAAATTGAGTACTACCATCATTGGTTTGATGTGGAAACTAAAAGAACTATAATTCCACATTAATATCATCCAAACCCCTAATTGAAAAAGAATCGTCAAACTTAGTCAAAGTCAATTCTCTAATGAACTTGAGAATTCGTTGACCCCAAATCTTATATTGGAAGTATATGTAGTTTCAAAATCTCAATAAACTTTGGAATGTACTCTAAATGAATTTTGAGAATTTTGTGAAATACTACTTTCAAGCCTAAAAATTTAGCGAAAAGAAATTTGTTTGCTTGATAAAAAGGGTCAATGACTTTGATATGTTGCGACTAAAAACATGTCTTACCATATGTGAAAAAGAAAGTCACTTTAAATGACAATAAGTATTGAGAGATACGATCTCACTCTTTTTTTTTTCCACTTGAGCAAACATACAGATGCACTTGTATGATATTAATTATAATAATAAGTCATTGAGAGATATGACATTATTTTTCATAATACCAATGTTAGACCTCTGGATAAAGAAACTTCTTGAGGCTAACTAGGATCGATATGAATAGTGGAAATAACCTCAAAGTAAAGGGGAAGAGACATGTTGATCCCTATCTATGTGGGATTAATGAACCACAGGGTAAGATATGTAAAAGTTCGTGATATTTATTAGTCATTGTAGAAGTCATGAAGGTTCCCCCAATAACCTTTCTTAGTCAATGGATATCCTCTATTTTGATTGATGAAAGTATAATCAATCATTCACATTAGACTATTTTATTTGGTCTTAAAATTTATTTGAGTTAGATTTATGTAATGTGGCCTGATTTAATTAATTTTGGCTTATTGGTAAAATTTGGATTTCATTCTAAAGTATTGAATGTAATTGAGTTTATTTACCACACATTCACATACAAGGCTCATGATCAAATTATTAGATATAATGTAACATATCTAGTAAATAATATAATATATTATAATGAGAAGTATTTCATTCAAATATCTTTGAAGAATGTGAGGATTTGTCGATGAATAGACAATTACTCTCTTAATTGATATT
>BMAC01001204.1:82141-108431 GCA_014905375.1 Phtheirospermum japonicum | reverse complement strand
GCCCGTGCGTTGCACGATAATTTTTTATTTTATTTTATGTAAAATAAAAATAATTATTTTAAATGTATTAAATTATTTAAATAAGTAATTGTATATATGTATACTTAAGTTATATGTGTGTGTGTATTTTGGTGAGAACCATCACTAGTTCTCAAATTAGAGATGGTTTTTACCATAATTGCTCCATATATATAAATCATCTAAATATTATTTAAAGATTGAACAGTATTGAAAATAATATAACCTGGTTCATAAAAGAATTATTATTAGACGAAATGTAGTTTATAAATTATGAAAAAATCTCTCATACACAACTTTTGCAGTTTTATTACAATGTTTATTCTCATCATCATCGATCAATATTTTTAAACCCTTACAATTGGTCACCCTTGATATCAAGGCTGACAAATCAGTCGTGTCGGGTTCTTATCGGGCTGGCACAATAAGGCACGACACGATAATCATAGGCACGATAAGCTTATCGGGCATATAACCTAAACCCGAATCACGACACGCTAAAAACTCGAAAAGTACGACACGGTACGATAGGCACGATAAACAAAAATACTGAATTTATTTAATTTTACCCGTTAAGCACATTAGGCCCGTTAATTAATAAAATACATGATTCTCTTAATACATATAATACAAATTGTCAAATACATTTAAAATTATAATATGACAAATGTACTAATGATAAATTAAAGAGACAGATACTAACAATGAGTAAATGAATATAAAAGGGGAAAATTAAAATATTATCGGGTCTTATCGTGTTTATCGGGTTAGCGCGTTATCAACTCATTACTTAACGTGTCTTATCGTGTCAGCCCGATAAGGCACGAATCCAATAAGCCTCAACCCATAGCCTACTATTCTGTGTCGTGTTCGTGTCGGTCAATCATGTCGTGCCTCATTTTCCCACCCCTACTTGATATAGCAACGTACAACTGATCATGTCTGAAAACTGAATTTTTCAGGAAAAGTCCAACGTGAGAGAGAGAGAGAGATTGTCCTTGAATTTTGTTGATCATCATAGTATATGACACAATCAGAGAAAATTGTCGTCGTTGGAATTTGAAAGGCAAGCTCGAATTAGATGGTGTGACAATCATTTTAGGGATGAATAACAATTCACCTGCATTGCTTCCTTGAGAAGTATTAGCCTATACAATATGATCGTCAAGTTTTGTAACAACCAACATTACACAACACAAGGAAATGAATCAGTATTTCTCAACAACATGAGTGGAATTCTAATTTTTAGTTTTAACTCATAGTTCGGCAATCCATAACACTTAAAGGTGTTTAGAAATTTTGGTGAGTGGACGTCCTACAATATGTCAATGTTTGAATCGGAACTTTAATTCTCCATCATTTTATGACATCCCATATTTATTAATCAAATCCACGATATCAAGTGTTAGGGATTGAATAGCACGACCCTCCAAATAAACGAAACATTCAGTAGTTTTTTCAAATTGTGGATATGTGTTGGCCACAATTGACGGAACATGGTCACCATCATCTTTCAATAATAGATAACCTAGATTTCAATTTGAGCGATACCATCGTTTGGTCCTCCAACTATTTCATCTCGTATACTATTTATCGAATTGACATTTTTTTTAACTTGACACAACCGGGATTTGAATTGTGATTTTGCAGCACCACATTCTTGGTCAACTTCAAAACCATGTAATGAGTCCATAAATGCGAAAATTTGATCATCATGTGAAATATATCTGGTCCAGCGCCATTTGGAACAACCGGCAAAATTATGAAAATCTCCACAAAGAATTATTATTTTGTTACCAAATGAAAGTTGCATATTATAATTATTTTGCGATCTCATCTCGTCTTTCAATGTTTTGTCCAGAGTATCAGAATAATGGCTATGCATCATTGGAGATTCATCCCAAATAATGAGATGCGCATCCACCATTAATTTTGCTAGTGGAGTACCAGGAAACATCGAGGTCTTGTTGGATATTAAAAGGAACCTTGAATCCAGAATGCATAATTCTTCCTTTCGAAATAAGAGAAGTTATGTCGTTAGATATTACATTAACAATTCCACTATTAGATTTGTAGAAAGCGTCCTCTGTATCCATAGATGAGAAATACACCACCCTTGGTTGTATGTATGTATGTATGTATGTATGTATGTATTTCGTGAGAACCATCCCTAGTTCTCACACCATAAATATTTTTTACCGAAACCACTCTCTATATATAATACATCTAAATATTATTTAAAAATCGAATAATATTAAAAATAATATAACCTGTTCATAGAATGATTGTTATTAGACGAAATGTACTTTACAAATTATGAAAAATTTCCTTATACACAACATTTATAATATTATTACTACGTTTATTCTAATCATCGCCGATCAATATTTTTAAACTCTTACAATTAGTCACACTTGATATAGCAACGTACAATTAACCATGACTGAAAAATGGCTTATTTAGGAAAATATTTATTTGGTAATTCTAAATTTTTGCAACACCATCATCTCCAAAAATATTTGTTTGATCATTCTAAACGAATTATTTTACTATCCAGCATGGATTGTAGGTATACTAAAAATTTGGTATGAAAGGAATTTTTTACATTATTACCTCTACATAGTGAGCAAATAATAGTATAAGTATATGAAACAAAATATGAATATTCAAATGAAGTTAAAGTGATTGGTATGTAAAACGTAAATGCATATCTAATGGAATTATCTAAATTTTGAATTTCGATATAATTAAGTATGTCATGAATGCTTTCAAGGTTACCGTCATTAGTAACATTTACTTTTAGAGGCGACTTTCCCTTCTTGGTTTTGAGATTAGTTGATATTTTTACGAACCTATTATAGTTGACGCCACAGTGTTCATTCCACTCGATGCTAGTTTCGCACTTGTGTTATTTTGCATGAATACAGAGATAGTAACAAAATACATTATTTAATAAAATCAATTCAAATCAAAAGTATTGAATCGTAATAACATTTTGATACAATATCAACCTGTTATAACTGAAATGGCTCTCCATTTTGAAGATTATTAGATACAATATCATATATAAGATTAGGTTCAAATGAGAATCATGTCCTTATATGTGAACCTATGGTCAATTAAGATCTAATTAAATGGATGGATAAAATTTTTTGTGTATTTTCTTATTTGATTAAAATATTAGGATTTTATAATAAAAGCACTGCTGGTATATAATAAAATCACTAGTTCGCAAGTTTGCATATAATGACATGGTTCCCATTTGAACCCACCCATATATATATATATATATATATATATATATATACGAAAATAATTATAAAACCAAGAGTAATAAATCATTTATGTGTGGATTTCTAATGATAAATACATAAAGTCATAGTAATTAGTCAAAGACTATTAATATATAAAAATGTTCATAAATAATTGTTTAGTTAAGAGTTTTGAAATAATGTATTGAATTCTTTATATTATGTGATTCTATAATTTTTTTTTCATTCTGTCTACGTATAATATTGATTTTAAATTTTAATCAAATATTTGTATAAAGTTATTTACCTTTCACTTATGCTCATAATACAATTTTTAATTTTTTTAGGAAAATGAAAAAAAAAAAAGAAAAGAAAAGAAAAGAAAAAAAGTGTCATTATCAAGTTTGTGACACGTTTTGGGTCAAAGTTTGGGTCATCGGGGTTTTAGCCGAATTACGTATAAAGAATTGAAAGATATGACTTTATTAGGTTTGTCCTTGTATTGCATGATCTGGTAAAAAAAAAATTATAAAAGAAAAGACAAGTTCTTGTTAATATCTATATCAATCAATCAATCAGTTATCTCTCTCTTTCTCTCTCTCTCTATCTATCTATATATCTATCTATCTATCTATCCATCTATCTATATATTCTTCGTTGCAACAATTTTTTGGTTGTACTTATAATATCTTTTTTTTCTTTAACAAACTTATTAAATAATTTTTTAAATTAATAAAATTTTAGTTTTTATTCTTTTTTTTCAATTTTGTTTGTATTAATTTATACTTCTCGTATTTTTTTTATATTTATACTTAGTTAATAATTTTCTATACTTTAATGGTTTTTTTAGCTATGAATTCATATTAATTTTATAATATTAGCAACTTTTTGTTTTTTTTAAATTATTTATTTATAAATAAATACCTATATTTAAATTATAAGTTTTAATATTTATTTATAATAAAACAAATTTATTGATATCATTTGACATATTTATATTTTGATTTTTCTTTTCCAGATTTTATTATTCATATTTTGTTTTCTTTTTTTTTTTTTTTTTTCCTGTGTAAAGACATTAATTTGTTCATATAAATATATTATGTGTTTATCAATGCATTTTACTGGAATTAGATAAGGAGATTTATAATATAATTAATATTTACTTTCGTAGGTGTTATTATTATTAGTTTTTTTTGTTTCTCTATTTCTTTTCTTTTAGCGCAACAATAGTTTTTCATATAAATTTTTAATGTTACTCCAATACATTATATTAGGATTAAATACCCAAATTTAAATTTATATCTTATATTTATTTTACTTTTGTAATAATTTTATATAACTTGTATTTTTTTTAAATAGAATATTTAAAACTCTAAAAATAAATTTATTTCAACTGTTATTATAAATAAAAATTAATTCAACTTATATAAATTTTTTATAATTAAATATGAATTATTTATTTTTTATATTAGTATAATAAAAGTAAGGTATTGAATTATTATAAAGAAAATATTAAATTAGGTAATATATAATAAAAAAAAAAATTAAATTAAAATAATATAATAAAAAAATGTTAAATTAGATAAATATTAGATTCGTTAACATCGATGCACCATAATTTTTTCAAAGCTAACAAATCAGAAAAAGTAAACATATAGTAGACGATTTGTTATTGTTATTATTATTATTATTATTAGGATTGGCAAACGTGGCTGGAGAAACGCTTTTCACTTCGTAAAACTACAAAAGATATCCCAACATTCTGTTTCAGTTTGATTTTCCAACAATGATTCTCCAGAACTGCTCCAAAATTCAGGTTCGACTACCCCTTTTCAACTTGTTCTTTGTTTTCATTTGAATTAATTCAGAGAATTTGTATGATTTTAAAAAAGGTTTAATTTTGAAACGATTTTGAATTTCAAATTCTTGTTGCATCACAAAGGCCCCGATTTTATTTTGCTGAAATACTGCTAAAAGCTTGTGCGTGTGTTTATTTGTTTGTTTGTTTTGGGGGAATACCGATACAAAGCTGAATTCTTTCTATTTGTTGTTTTATATTGCGAGAATTCAGATACAAAAGCTCCATTCTTTCTAAATAAGACTGAAATCACTCATCACAATAGTTTCTTCTTCTTTTTTTTCTTTTAATCAAATTATTATTATTATTATTATTATTATTATTATTATTATTATTATTATTATTATTATTATTATTATTATTATTATTATTTGGATGTTTTGTTCACATCATCTATCATCTAATAATGTTGTGTATTTTCTCATAATTGCTAGCGGATGGAAGTTAAGGTTGGGGATGATGATATAGGAGCAGCAGGGTTTATATCAAAATTTCTCAAAAAAATAGCCAATGATGACATATTATTCGAGATATTTATCCGTATCCCCAATTGTCGATCGGCCATTCTCTGTAGCTCCGTCTCTCACCGTTGGCATTCTTTGATTTCTCACCCTCGGTTTGTCCCAAGATTCATATCCCAGCACCAACAACACCAGGATCGCTACCCCCCGCCCTGCACCATCATATTTCGTAGATCTGAGAAAGCCCGTGAGTGGGGCAGTGCCCTAACTTTCCAACCCATCTGCATGTTGTTTAATGAGGAGTCAACGTTTCTCCATGGGAAGTCGAACCCCTCCAAGTGTTATTTGGACTTCTTGCCTTCCCCAATGGTCGTAAGAGCATCGTGCGACGACCTTTTGCTTCTGACTCCTGGTCACCGTTTCTCGACTGTTTTCTACGTGTGTAACCCCGTTACTAAACAATTTTATCAGCTCCCTAACTACAGGTGGCTCTGTAGGCCTATACCTGTTTGTTTTGAAATATGCGGTTATGCATTGGCGCGTATGCCCGAATCCGAATGTCATTTCAAGGTGTTACTATTCCTTTCTCCTCGTCCTCCTGTTCCCTTGCATGAAGGCTTGAGTATCTCACAGACTGTGACAATATATTGCTCAAAGTTGGGAAAATGGAAAAGGATACGCTTTATTTATCCTCGGACCAAGAGAATATTTCATAATGATTCGGTGGATGTTTTTATGTGCAATGGGATTCTATATTGGCTGGAACATGAAAGAAGAGCCGAAAGGGTTATTTCGTTTGATTTGTTGAGGACTCAATGTTGTAGTGTCATTGACTTCCCCGATGATTTCTGGTGGTTTCGATCGCCAGATTTTTGTGGGTTTGTAAGAGAACAAATCGGAACTGTAGGTGGAGAGCTAAGGTTAATACAAGTTGTGCTTACAAAATCAAAGTTTGTTGATTTGAAGGTTTGGAGATTATTGAATAACTCCTCTTCGTGGGTTTTGGTACACGAAAAAAAGTACTCAAAAAGGCCGAATAAAGAGGGGTTTGCTGCCACTTTTATTCATCCAACCGATGGTGATATGGTTTTTATGGTGTGGGGGAAAAGTGTGTTTCAATATAATTTGATGATGGAGGAGGATACATATGAAATGATCGACGAGCTTCAAGAGCCCTTAAAATTAAATACCGGTTATCTGCGAACTACGGACCGGCTTATGTCCTTTCCTATGGTGCATCCATCTTGGCCAACACCACTTCCTTCAACATGCCATTCTGTTTAGAGCTTTGCAATTTTTATTTTTATTTTTCATTGTGATGTTTTGTTTATTTAGGGAAACTCGTAATAAGATATTTATATATTACTCGTACTATGAGAGTTATTCTACTATGTCATTACTTTGTCGCCTTTTTGTTAGTTGAACCAACACTTTGTTGATTTTTTGTTAGTTGAACAAACACTTTTTTGTTTTTGCGCTCGACTTTGATCTATTGATTTGGTCTTATTCAAGTCTGAGGGCTAGACTKGCAGAATTTAGTTATATTATATGTTTAGCGGCCCGAAGGAAAATCGGACACCCAGCCCGATTCTTGTCATTGGCATGCTAAATCTGATCATTTTAATATTCTTGTCATTGACATGCTAAATCAAGGGAGAAATCCCATATGCTCGTAAATGTAAAGTTTTCATCCCACATAGACGATTCAAAATTGCATTTGAGCGAGAATTTCCAAAAACAACTACTATACATATAAATACCATTGTAGCCCCCGTCTATCGGCTGGATTAAAGTTAACACTGATGGCAGCGCCTTGGGTTGTCCCGGAGATTGCGTTTCGGCTRGCATCTTCCTTACTTGTCGTGGTKTTGTAAAGGGCGGTTTCTCRAGGTCMTACGGTCGARRTTTTGCTTTTGAAGCCGAGYTAGAAGCCRCGCTTTWAGCTATAGAGGAGGCTGTAGCGAGAGGCTGGAGTAGGATTTGGMTGGAATCCGACTCTTCATACGTGGAAGACTTGTTTKCTAAACGYTGTCTTGATGTTCCTYGGCGTTTCCTGCCACGATGGCGTCGAGTTCTTTTTATTATCTCCTCAATGGATTTCATGGTCTCGCATGTGTTTAGGGAGGGCAATCGTGTTGCCKATGCTCTTTCTAAATCTGGKTCCCCCGCTACRACTGGTTCACTAAGGCCCCGACGTTCCTGATTGATTTGCTGAATGATGATATCTTGGGCAGACTGGTGTATCGTTCATCTCGTTAGCTGTCTGGCGCCTGTTTTTAGGATCACGACTTGCTTGTTATGGCTTTTTTCTGATAGTTTTAACTAGTTTGTGTTTTTTATTCTTTTTTTCTTTTTTGCGATTTTTATCGCTTTTATTCGGCCCTTTACTATTTGGGGAGGGCACTCTTTCCTCTACGACAGTTTTTTCCACGATGGTGAGCTTACTTCATGAGGTTTTAATGAGGCTGAACATATTTCTAGTTAAAGAGTTTACTTCATGAGATTTTAATGAGGCTGAACATATTTCTAGTTAAGGGTCTGACGTCGTGACGTCGTTATGTGAGGTCGTGATCCTCGTTATGTAAGGTCGTGATCCTTGTAACTGAATAAACTTTTTCTCCTCTTTTTTATATAATTTTCTACTTTATTAACAAAAACACCATTTTATCCCTCACTATGTAGTGGCGGCAATAGCTGACACGGCACGATAGTACGACACGATGAGAAATACGATTATACAGATAAAGACACGATAAGGCACGACACGACACGAAAAGTACGACATTCTAAATTAAGTTAGATTTACACTTATTGTTACATTTATGATCAAATAAGATAGAAAATAAAAAAACTGATAGTGCGACACGAACACGATACGGTAGCCCGATTTGCCACCCCTATCGCTATGCTTGATTCCAAACTACAAATTTTCTGGATAGTAAATTTTCTATTTTTTTTTAATTTTTTTTCTATTTTTTTAATATTATTCTTGTCCAATTCGAGGAGGGTTGAGCATATATCCACACTGGCGTACCCGAACAAGAAATCAAAAAAGCCTAGTAAGAATATAGTTACAATTTAATTTTTTCACGGGTGGTAATAGTCTCCAAAGTCTGACTATGTGATTCTTTGCAGGATATTTTGGAAATCGTCTGGATCCATAGTTGGTTTTGGTCCGATCCTAAAAGTTTGCCTTATAATTACTTTTTGAGTCAGGCATGCGCCGCCAAATGCTGGGCCATATAATTTCGGGTTAGGTCGGGTCGATTTTAAATATTTATTTAAAAAATTTACGAGTTATATAAAATTATTATAAAAAAAATATATAGAAAATTTAAATTTAAATTTGTTTATCTAATCCTAACATAATGAATTGAAAATAACATTAGAAATATATATGAAAAATTATTTTTACGCCAAGAAAAAAAAGGAAAACAAAAAAGATAAAATAAATAATAATAATAAATTATTAAAAATAAATAATAAATATATTTTAAATCCATTTATCTAATTTCAATATAATACATTGATACGTACATCATATATCTATACTAACAAATTAGTATCTTACGCATAAAAGAAAGACAAAGAATAATAATGAAATAATATTACATATACTACAAGTTAGATATACCACGTTTATCATAGAATTATCAGTATTTTATAGATTTTTATCACATATTAACGCCTGACACGCGGATATTGTATGTTTTATATTTTTTTCAAACTCAATTTTTACGGGTTTCCTTGTCAAGTTCGGGGTATTCTAATATACTTTACAATTAATTTCGTGACTCACGGTAAAAGAAATTTAAAAATTATTTATTGTGAAAACCAGTCTTACTGTAATTAGAAAAAATAATGTTCTGATTTGTGTGTAAAAATTATTTATTGTAAAACATAATTTTCCTGTAAATAAAATAAATAATATTACGATTTGTATGTACCATTTTCAGTTTTATTCTTTTAATATTTCTAATGAATATTAGTCCTTTTCAAATCTCGCATAACATGCGGGTATTAAACTAGAATATTTATATTGGACAAAATCAATTGCACAAGGGAAAAAAAAAGGAATGGACCGTAAATAAGAACTAAATTCTTGGGGTAGATTGTGAATTAATATTAAACTAGTTTAATACCCGTGTATTACAGAAAGACTGGTTTTGTAAACAAAGGCTGCGAATGTAGGGCCGTTACAAGGCCTGACCTGAGCTGGAAGATTCCTATTAGGATGTTGGTTAGGTATACTCAATGGGACCCTTTTCGGGATCTCGAAAATGGAAATTCGCGAATCTAGGGCCGTTACAAGGCCTGACCTGGAAGCTTCCTATTGGGATGCTGATCAGATCTATATGGTGAGGCTTTCCAGCTTTAATCCTAACTTCTCTTGTTACGGTCGAGCTATCCCTCATCACGCCACGAATTGTAGCCCAATATGTTCCGGTCGGGCATTCCAGCTCATCCCAACCAGTTGCTCTCAAAATTCCGGGGGCTCACTCATTAGCTTAGGTCATATCAACTAGTCCCCCCCCCCTTCCCCGAATGGTAGGGTAAGAGTTGGAATTATGACCGTCCCCTAATCATGATGGTTGAAAATCGTGCGACTCCTCAGATACCTCGTTCTGACACTCATTAAATGCACAGATCCCCTGAGGCGTCCTTCCATGAAAGGGTTCCGATGATGCATATTCCTTTTGGCAATAATAACCCTCCTCGTGTCTCCTCAATTGCCGCGTTCTGACACGCATTAAATGCGCAAATCCCGCCAAATCTCCACTATTCCTAAAATCTCGTTTTCAAAGTGTATCCCTTTTCACCTTCCCTTATCACTTATCAGATTTCAAAAAAACCTTTCGTCAACAACTCCTCTCAGCATACTTGCGTCTCTTCTTTTTCCTTCTCAATCAAGGCTCAATTTCCCTAGGAAGCCATGTATTTTTCTTGTTCCCCTGTATAATCATTAAATTATGTGAGCCTCCTCTCCTCTCTCTCGCTCCGCCGCGGAGGGTTCCCCTAAAACTCCAGAAAACTCCACCTCTACAGTGAATATATCTTTCTCGGAGTCGCCTCCGACGACCCTTCCAGAAGAGCCACCGCTAGCTCTTCCCTGTCCTCCCCGCGACAACATAGCTTCCATCGTAAGTAACCAAACCCTTAGGGATATACGCTCCACATTCCCCATTTCCGATGACTTTGTTTTTACAAGTCCGGCTCCAGACAAGAGGGATTCATCCCCTCCTCCTCACCATCTAACCTTCTTTGTGGACTAGTTTCACGCAGGCCTAAACCTGCCGGTTCACCCTTTTATTCTGGTGGTGTCTCGGATGTACCAAATTCCGCTACACCAATTCGTGACCCAACGCCTTTAGGGTTATGGCGGCTTTCACCTAACGGCACAATTTTCTGGGACTACCCCCACAACTCAGCTGTTTTACGCCCTGTTCCAAGCCAAGAGCTCCTCTGACTTCTTCTATTTATCTAGACGACCTGATATCCATTTCCTGGTCGGTCTTCCTTCTCCCCATAAGGTTTGGAAGAAAAAATTCTTTTTTGTTCAATGCTCGGGAGATTGGGGCTTTTCCCCCGTTTCTATCAGCATCCTACCCCCCACAAGCACACTTGCCAAGGGGTGATAGGCCACCACACCTGGCCAAGAAAATTGCTACCCTTAACCGAAACATTTTCAACTTAACCAAACTCCTCAAATTTGACCACTTGAACTTCTTTAATACTCAGCAAGAGAACGGGCCTCTGCCTCCTAACATTGGTATACTCCAGAACTTACCAACTTCTCCATCTTTTGTGTCCTTACCTTTACTATTTATAGTTAAATTTTCCTACATGTAATTCATCACTATATATATATATATATATATATATATATATATATATATATATATATATATATATATATATATATATATATATATATATTAGTCGTGATGATGCAAGCACGGCTAGCAGCGATGCAGAAAGGCTGCCGCAGGGGGCCAAAAAAGTCCCTTGGGTGATACCACGAGGGCCTCCACTCCTCCCCCCACTGAAGTGGTCGCGCCCACAGTGCGACCTGACATCCAGTCCAGGACAATGGATAGCGGGCCCCATGCCGAGCCGGCCCAAACCGAGGTTTTGAAGGCAACCCCTGAGCGGGCAAGGGAAGTCACCCCCGAACCAGCGGCTCGTCCCACCACAGACCTGACCTTGATGGAATCTGAGGACGATCTGCAGTTGATCCCACGCAAGCGTATGCGAACTGGAGCTCGGTCCGGTCCTGAAGCGGGCCCACAGGTACCTCGCCACCCCAACCAGTCCTTCTTCAACAGTTCAGTCCTGAATTGTCCCGGGGACGTGGTGACTCTCAATTCGTAATGGGATTGGACCCTCCCGCCGATCGTCGAGTCATGGACAAGCTGTCCGACCATGAATTGATCGAATCTTACTACCAGGCGGAGGCTCAGGTGGAGATCTTAACATTTGCTATTTTTCTTGTCTCCTAGGACCTTCATTTACCATCTCTTTGCATCAGGCTGTTGTGAGGAGGGCGTCTCTATTAGCCCGAGCCGGGGGTCCATGCTGCAGGCTGACCTGGTGAAAAAATACAAAGCCCTGCAGGAGTGAGAAAAAAGGTTGGTCTCCAGAGTCAAGGACAGCTATGCGGAAGCTCAGGACGCAAAGGTTAAACTGCACGCTGCTGAGGCAGAGCTGGAATTACCGAAGGCAGAGATGGGGATAGCGCGGGCTGAGCTCCAAGAGTCCAAAGAATCCGAAGGCAAGCAGCGTGCCTTGGCTCTTCTCCGTGAGCAAGAACTCAAAGACAAAGTCCAGCGAGCTCGGGCTGAGGAAGAGGTGGATGGAGAGAGCAAGGGCCGAGCTGAGGGGCGAGCAAAAGGCAAGCTCGAGTTCCTCAATTATGAAGAAGGGCAGCGCCTGATCCAGCTGACCAGAGAAATCACTCGGGCCTTCTTGGGCTCCATCGAGCTATACGACACTCTAGTCCCTGAGGCCATGGTGTTTTATCATTTCGGTCAGGATGCTCAGGCCAAGTGGTCAGCTGAGAACCTCTCCATCCCTTTCGACCGCTCCATCCCCCTGAAGACTCCTCCCGAGCCAACAAGCATGTTGCCGAGGATGACCGTCTTCACCAGTTGGGTGCTGCCGAGTTCGCCGATCATGTCCGCCAAACTTTTTGCTCTTCTTCTTCAGCTTCCTCTTCCCCCCGAATCAGTCGTTGAAACTAGCATTAACAACGGCTGTGGACTCCCCGACCTTCGCTAACCTGTGTGAGTTGCAAGGTCCTACCCAATTCAAAAAAGATTTTGGGGAGGTCTCCAGGGCTGCGGATCCTGTCGAGGGAGAGCTGACCACAGCGGACTATGGAGCTTAGCTCGGGGTCTTTGCTTTTCTGTCTTATCGTTTGTAGCCGTTAGGCTAATGTTTTGTCTTTTTGTAATTTTGCCTGTACATACTTAGGGTTTCCATAATTTTAGGAAACCCTAGAGACAATTATGCTTGTTTTCTATCTATAAAAGCTCTTTTCCCCGCATTTATTATCTTTTGTCGTGGCCTCTTCGTTTCACTTGAGATTGAAACCCTCAAAAAGAAAAATCTTTCCTTTTTCAACAAAAATTTCCGCCTCTCGGATGAGAATGCCCAACTGCAAGAGAAAGTTTTGCAGATGCGCTTAGATCGTAAAAGACAGAAGAAGCGGTTTTACAAACGAGAGTGGGCGGAGCTCCGTCTTCTCAATTGCCAACTCCAGGAGGAAAAAGTAGACCTTCTTGAATCAGGAGGCGATTGACCACTGCCGCCAGCGAGGCGCACTCTGCTGTTGACCGCGCGAGCAGATACGCTGCTTCCGCGAATACCCCAGAATAGACGTGTTGTTTCGGTTAAAACCGGCCGATTAATTAACCGGCGGTTAATAACCGTCGGTTAATTTAACCGGTTTTTGGTTAACCGTAACCTAACCGGCTGAGAACCGGTTACGGTTAAACCGTTGGTTAACCGCCTTTTTTTTTTTAATCAGTCGATCGACTGCAAATCGACTGAAGGACAGAGAGTGGCTTTTGGAATGTAGTCGATCGTTACAGTCGATCGACTGAAAAATAGTCGATCGACTGAGTTGCAGTCGAACTTTATTTTTTTTTTGGAAAAAAAAAGTTTAAAAAAAATAAGGACTTGGTTTTAATTCTAATATTAAAAATTTAAATTTAACTTTTATAGCTTTTGGAATTACTCTGCATGTTAAAGCAAAACAACTATCAATTAGTAAAGGGTATAATTACGATCCAGAATCACTTTTAAGTTTAAGAATTTCATAATCTCTTTTTGCCTCTTACCCAAGAACATGAAAACCACCATCATACACTCTCTGGGAAATTAATCCCATCAGCCCAATATTTCCACCTCCATACACCAGATTTATCTTCCTATTTACCTGTAATCACCATGAGACCAAAGAACAGCCACACTGCTGTCTGCGCTCGACTGCAGTCTGCACTAAGTTTCATCAATACATACTGAGTACTCCTTAGTACTTAACATTGTCACTTATTTAGCTAAAGCTTTAATCTTGATGCTATCACTAGTTCATCTTGAAGCTTAACATTGTCAACTAATTACGGAAGTAGTAACCCTGACCCAGAATATCATAATTGTCTTTCTATTGATTTGCACAAGCACAGGAAGCTATCCCCAAACAAATTCCAACAAAGAGAAACAAGAATAAGAGCAAGAAAGAGAAACAAGAATAGAGCAAGAACTATGTCATCTGTAATGGTGTGTAATTCTTTAACCTTAAACAGGTAACTCAATAATTCATCTGTGTTTTGTGGGTTTACAGTTCACATGCAATATGATTTCATAAGCTGAGCAAAACTCAAACAAAGTACAAGAACAATAATTCGTGCACAGGAGTCATTCATCAAGGTTTTTGTACATCAAGGTATAGATGGAATCAAAATAATTTTTCACATATATTCAGTTCACAGAAATCATTCATCAAGGTTTTTGTACATTACTTCGTATTATTCAAACTAGCTGACTCTACTTCGAATACTTCACAGATTATAAATCAAGAAAAAAATCATGAAATTCACCGATTATAAATCAAGAAAAAAATCATGAAATTCACAGATTATAAATCAAGAAAAAATCATGAAATTTGAATACTTACTTGTTTTTCATTGAGTAACCGGTTGTTCGGCGCCGAAGACATGACTGACTCCATTTCTCCTTCTATCTCTACTCTCTCTCTCTCTCTCTCTCTCTCTCTCTCTCTCTCTCTCTTATTTTGATTGTTCATATTTAAAACTACTTTGATTTAATGAAATGAATATATGTGAAAATTGTTTTTGATTCAATCATTCAAATCAGTCAAGAATCCTACCAAAAAGCAAAACTTAATTCTCTTCTACCATAGTCACTATACACTCTACGAAAATTTGCAGAAAGCTGGAAAACTAGCACAAAATCTATTTTCAATTCCATATCAGATCCATTTCTCACTATGCATTTAAAAAAAACCAACATAAGAGATCGAACGCAGTAAGAAATGAAATTGTACCTCAGAAAACTGTTACAACAGAGAGATCGGACAAAGCGATTGGAGAAATGGAAGTCAGCTTTCCTTGTTGTGACGTTCTCGGACATGTGGACGTTCGTCGCGTAAGCATTCTTGGCTTGTATCGCGTACTTGCGGTCTTTTCTTATCCTTGTCTGAGAGTCCCTAAATAGAAGCTTCTCGAAACCCCATTCCCTGAGATCAATGTATAAGCAAGCATTTTCAGATGACCAAGATTAATAGTACAGCAGTTCCATAAAATCGGCCAGAATTTAAGCTTTACTCTATTGCCCAATTGGTTTTTGCCCCATTTATTGCTTACCAATTACAAGCCACATTATAATTTACATATATAAATATCAATGTTCAATCCTAACAAAACCCAAACATTCTTACAATGATGCAACAGCATTCGCGCAATAAATTCTCACATTATAGCAAAATGGGGAATATGAAATTGAATTCACTAATAGTAAAAAAAAACAAAAAAAAAAACACACACGATTGTAAACCACATTATTGCAAAAGGGGGGAACTGTAATTGTAAAAATACCCTTGAACAAAAATGACATCAATAATGAATTAGGGCTTATAAAAAAAGAACCTGGAATAATTGAGAGACAAATTGTTGAAGCAGAGGACACTGGACATCGCTTTCTGCTCCACCGTGGAACTACGTGTTATTGGAGAATTGGTTGCAGCACCGACTCCAGCGTGTTATTGCTCTGCGCCGTTGATTTCCAGGAGAACGCCGACCTCGTGGCGGAGCTTCAGCTGGTCATGTCAGGGAGGTTGATTAGGGTTTGGAATGGGTGAATTAGGGTTAGTTGAAAAATGACGGAGAGGGAAAGAAGAAGGAAGGAGGATCAATAGATTTGTTTTGAATGGACGGTGGAGATCAGTAGATCAACGAGCACGAGGATCCGTGACGTGGCTTTGGATTTTGTTATCTCCTTTTCTTTTCGTATTTTTATTTTATATATACATTCTACGGCGGTTCACAAAAAATCACAGTAAACACTCAAACATTCTACGAGAGTTTTTGTGAAACCGACGTTAAAATCAGCGGGCCACTTTTTTACGTCGGTTAACAAATAACCGCCGTAGAATGTGTGAGTTTTTACGGCAGTTGTTTGTGAACCGCTGTAGAATGTAGGATTCTACGGCGGTTTTAAGAAAACCGCCGTCAACTAATGGATTTAACATTAGTTTTCTGGAAAACCGCCGTAAAAATATATTTAAACAACGATTTTTCTGGAATCGCCGTAGATTAGGCATCGTAGAAAGTCCTTTCTGCAGTAGTGTATCAGAGTTTGAGTGCAAATGAATAGTACTTAAGCGTACCCATGATAGGGTCTTTGGCCTGTGATTGGAATATCACTACTATTTTGGACTTGAGAATTAAAGTTTCTAGTGATTTTTCATTGCTTAGTGAATATTGCTTTATTGGCTATGCCCGAGCTTATGGTAATGAGAAGGAGGTAAATATTATCACCCAAATTTTACTTGGTTTTAATGGATTTAGTCATTATCTATTCCGTTTTGAGTAAACTATTTTGTAATTTCTTAGCACCTCGTAGAATATATGAAACTTATCTAGTGGTTCTTTCTTTTCAAATCGGTTCGGTTCAGAAGAAGTTGTTTGATGATGGAGTTTGTAAAGAGGGAAGACTTGTTCATTACCTCTAAACTCCGGTACGTATGCTTAGATACATAAAAGTTTTTGAGATTCATTTAGCTCTTCTTAAATTTGAATAAGTAAAAAAAAAAATGCTTGAATGTTATTGCTGAATATAATTAAGATTTTTCAAGTTCGTTACATTTCAAATCGACAGAATTGTCACTAAATTTTACAATAATTGACATAATAAAAATATTTTTTCCTCAAAGTAAACCGACTAATCACCGACAGTTTTTCAATTTATCGATAGAAACACTAGAGGCATTTACCGATTATTTACAACTTTTTTAATATTTACCGACAATATATTTGTAGGTAATTTTTTGTTAGTGTTATTCTATATAACAAGATAATTTCATACTCATCATATTTTTGATGTTGTATTGGAACCTATGAGGTGATTGTTGATGCTTATAAGGTTTTTTTAGCTTTAATGTTACATGTTAGATAGATTGGTTGTTTCCTTAACCCATTAATTTCCACTCACATGTTCGTCCATAATTCATTCATATCGACTTATTCAGGTCTAGCGACCAAGCACCTTAAGGCGTATAGCTGATGCATTAGGCAAAACGCTGGAAGAGTTGCAAATCGACTATGTTGATTTCTACCTCGTATGTGAATTTAAATTATTTACTCTGATCGAGGTCAATGATGTTGTTGATATATAAATGGGATTTGAATGTTTCAGATTCATGGCTGTTTCTCACGAAAAAATGGTTAGTTGGCTTTGTTCTTGAAAACAAAGTTCCCACAAATATACCTAGCACATGGAAAGTCATGGAGGCACAATACGATGCCGGCAAAGCTTGGGCAATTGGTGTAAGCAATTTATCGTAAAAAATTCCTGAGCGATCTGTTAGATATAGCTCAGTGGCAGCAGACCAAGCTAAGGGCATTTTGTAATTCTAAAGGTGTTCACCTATCCGTGAGTTCACGTATCTTGATTACTTGTGTTATATTTTCATGAAGTATAACTCTACTAATTGGAAGAGTTAGGAGGATAAAGTGCGATGGCCCCGGGAATTTTATTATTTATTTATTCTTTAAGTCATATGAGTGAAAGAAATGCATTCGACAACAAATAAACATATATAAGCACATGATAAATGGATCAAATATACCTTTGACCATTGCTTGTTCTTGATCGAGATTCTTGCCATGTCCATTGGATTTTCTCTAATCTAATATATGGAATTTCATATAAATGAATAGAGCAACAAGAGAATCCATGGTTTTAGAGTATTTTATAGTTACACTATACAGAAAACGGATTTTACATCAGTTTAACATCGGTTTTTAAACCGATGTAGATGAAGGCTATGTAAAATGTTACAATCTTCACATCGGTTGAAGAATTGATGTAAGACTATACAGTACTACATCGGTTTCTCTAAATAACCGATGTAAATAATGAAATACCCGATGTAAGACTGGACAGTACTACATCGGTTTCTTCGAACACCGATGTAAATATCAGTGATTTTACATCGGTTATTTAAACAGCCGATGCAATATATTTGTCACCTTACATCGGTCAAATAAAAACCGATGTAAATTACAGTTCTTTTTTTTTTCAATTTTGCCGTTTTAGGCGATTCACACGTGGAAATTTGTAACCGATTTATTTCACATAGCCAAACCAAACAATAAGTACACAATTCATCAAATTCAAATAGTAAGAACATAATTTGTTCAATTATCCATCTAACCAAACTATAAATTAACAACTCAAACAAAACTAAAAGGTTACAATTCATCTAACCAACGTATAATTTTATTAATGAAATACGTACAACTTACACAAAGTAATAGTTCTAACCATAGCTGATGAGTAAGCCATAATTTTCTACTATTATTGTAGCACAAGTCAAGTCTGAGCTAACGGCCAGAGTAAAAACGCAAGACCAGCAAACGAGACGCATATATAGCACAAGTCTAGTTCGATCCATTGCAGCCCAAGTCGTTAAGTAGGGCAACAGCTGTTGTTTTCAATCTAGAAATATCCTCATCCATCTCAATGCAGAATATCAATCACAGTTAGGTAAGCATGAGGTAATAATTTTTTTAACGGCACACTCTTAGATGGCCAACAACGAGTTGAAGCTTTTACCCATCAAATTGCCCGGGGAAACTGTTGTAGTTTGCAGCGAAATGATCTACAGCTCGCAGAAGAATATAAAATCCAACGGCAATACTGCAGCATTAAATCAGAATATCAAAAGCAGTTAGTGATGTAAGCAACAAAACAAAAAAGGAATAATTAAATCTACATAATCATAAACCATGGCATAAGAGAAAAAGTACCCTGTAGTCTTCATCTGATAGATACTTTTGTAACTCCAGTTGAGCCGGCGAATTATACTCATCCTCAACAGGACGATATCTGCATACCTAATAATGATTAAAAAAAGATTAATTAAAATGAAGTTCAGCTATCAGGAAAAACAGGACAGTGATGGAGAAAGTTTGAGTAAGCATACCATCTATACGAAAATGTTAAATCTAAAAATGAAACTTTGCGTATATATGCCACGCATGATTTGCTAATATTTAAAGGGAATAGAATCAATGTAAAAAAAATTTGCACAAACCTTCAGTTTACGTGCATTTTTGCAGAACTTTTTATGGTTGTCTTTGAGATGCTATCTGGATCTCTACCTATCTTCTTTAATATTTCCCTCGCATATGTTTCCATAACAAGAAAATCAGCCTCTGCCTTAGCCTGGTAGATCTTTTGCAGATTGATATATAACCTACATCAGACACAAGAAACAACCCATTTCTCAACATTAAGAGTCATTGGAACACGGAAAAGTAACGTTTGGTTAAAAACACGAGTCACTAACTCAGTAGACGATGTCATATCGGGGATTGCTCCTTCCAGAGGTGCCTCTCCACCACCTTCATTAGCTATAAATTCCTAAAAAGCGAGGCAAGAAATGTGAATGGAGAAAAATAAGGAACAATGTAACAAGAGATGATTGTGCCTCTGTAGAGTTCTGCATATGTTTTATTTAGGGCCCGCTGGTTTCATTGATGGTATCTTTCCAATTTTTTACTATTTGAAATTCCAAATTTATTTGTATTACCCACATCAGAAATTCCAAATTTATCAGGGCACAAAAGCAACTAATGTCTCGGCATGCGAAAACAACAAAAAGGCCTCTGTCGAAAGCCAATTAAAGAAAACTGAGTTATCATTCATCCTATATATATATATATATATAGATAGATAGATAGATAGACAATTACGGGTTTAATTGAATTAAATAAAATAAAAATACAAAGTTTGAGAATTACAAATACCCCATTTAAGTATTACAAAAACATCTCGAGTTTTGCATTTTTGACGTGCAATTTATAAAATAAAAACATTATATATAGTTAATATTACAATAACCTGTTGAGCTTTGCATTTTCGTGAGTCGGAAAAAAATCTTAATATTCTTACAGGAGCAAATTGAGAAAAAGAAATGATAATATGCAGAGAAAATTAAGAACAAAATAGCATTAGTTCAAGTCGTAATATAATTATCAATCTATATGTGTTTATCTTTCTTGAAGCAATTGGTAATTTCCTCAAAAGTGGCTGCGACATTTCAAGTATACAAAAATAAAAAAAATAAAAAAAAGAAAACCAATCAACTTAATAGGTCAGTTGGGCTAAAGTGATAACATTTGGAAAATGGGAAGACCAGTATTATACCTCGTTAGATATACAAATTTGATAACATAAGCATGATCTTAGATTCTTAATTAGGCATGCAGACAACAAATGTACCTGTTTCTAGATTCTGATCAATGGGGACAGCATTAGAAGACAAGCAAATGAAAAATACTGCCCATGCCCAGCTACAAGTGTGCATTGGTCGTTTGGTCACCGAACCAAATCTCCAAAATCGAATTAACCGATCATGTAAAAAAAAGAAAACAGGACTGACCAAAATTATACATAAAACCAAACATTAACCGAACCAAATTTTTTTGATCGATTAACAGAAATTTAAATATAATTATATATATATATATACAGTCAGTTCGGGTAACTCAATTTGTTAGCAAGAAAAAAAAAATGACAACCAAAAATTTATGGAACTAAAACTGAAAAGTGAACGAAACTTTACAATTCGGTTTCTAATCGAAATTTGCACACCCCTATACCCAGCACATAATCAGTAAGTAATTAATTTACCACTAACCTTTTGTCTCGTTTTGCCTCCTGAGTATACAAGCCACAAAATAGATAAGCAACAACTAGGAGACGATAACTATTACTCTTATTTTTCCCATTGATGTCCACCTAATTAATGCATACAGAAATTAAATGATATCTAACTCCAAGTAATAATCATGAAATGGATAGATACTAACAAAAAGCAAACAAATAAAAATTTGCCGTGGCTCACTAATATTCTGATTGCCTTATCCAACCACATGATAGATTCTTGTAAATCTTAGCAAGCATTAGAACTTGCTCTTAGATCCCTTGCCAATTGAATCATCGTTTCAGGAATCTTGAGCAGCTTATCTTTTGTATCATAGAAATTAGTTCTAAGAATAAAACCTCTGATCACAAATTTCATATCAACACAGGCTTTCCTGTATTTACAGCCGGTCAATTCCGCGTAGATGTTCCGGTTCTATTGAGAATTTAAGCAAGAAAAACTTAATTAGTCTGTGTAACAACAAGTGAATCATGCTGCAAAATTAGCAAACACCTTGTATGCAAATTAAAATAAAGGAGAACATAATACATCTAACAAATCAAGTAGTGAAWCATGCAAACCAACAAACACCTTATATCAGTATATGTGAATTAAAACAAAGGAGAACAGGCCAGGATCACAATTTTAAAGTTCAAATACCATTCTCAGAATAAATTACCTCATATAAGGAGAAAAGATACTGCCATTTCCCATGGATAGCTATTCAGATGAATATCTTAAATTCGATGCCATAAAATTGGACATGGCAATCGATGATTTTCTTAMTTTTGCAGATTTGGAGGATCTAAATTTACATGACTCTAGATAAAATTCAAAAGAATGAAAAAAAGCAGACAAAAAAAAACTGCAGAAATAGGGAAAACAGTTGAGCAGAATAAAACCCTTACCCCCCAAATTCATAGTTGAAACAAGAGCACACAATGCCAAATTGAATTGATTCAATATCAATCACACCAACAACTATGTAATTCAACAACTAAGATATGAAGGTCGCATAAATAAATCCAAACAGAAACACACCTTAGGTTTATAGAGTGACGAGACTTTATACTTGTCGGTGGGGGCTAGGTCATCGAACTATTGGTGGTGGTCACCGTAAGGCTGCCACCGGTGGCGGTGGGTGGTGGCCGCAACGGTGATTTTGGATGGCGGAGAGATTTCTTATTGGATGTGGCGGGCGAGGAAATATTTTCAGAGAGATGGCCGCGTTAATAAATATATATATATATTTAATTTTTCATTATTTTTTTAATATAATTATAATTAAACTGATTTCACTTAATTAAACTAATTATAGTTTACGACGTTTACCTACAACGGTTGTAAAAAAACCGTCGTAGTATATCGGTTAAATATATTTTACTACGGATATACAACTGTTTTCATATACCCGTTGTAGTAACATATTATTTACAACGATTAAACAAATAACCGTTGTAAAAATAACCGGATCGCTCCATCACAACGGTTATTTGACAACCGTTGTAAAAGGCCTTTTTTGTAGTAGTGTTATTCTTCCTTCAAAAATAACTCTCACACATTTGTACCCACCCCATATATCAAAAACGCATTTGAAAACTACAATTTGTACATAACGTCTGCACTATTTCTGTATGTGTGAGTAACATGTATTTTATTCTCCCATTTGGTGCAGACACGGTAAGAAAATAGAATACATGAATTATAAAGATAAGTCCTCTAAAATCAAGTAATATATAATATGTATTATAATGTATTCTATTCTCAAACTCTTTATATGGTTACATAAACTTAACGAATAAACCAAATATTTATTATATGTCCAAAACTTAATGATAATTTCCAATATAAATAAGTGCACAAGATCAAATGAAAATTATCAATTGAATAGTGTTTCAATAGTAATTCTAAACTTTCATATGTACTATTGAAAACTACATTACGGAACCAAGCATTCGTAACATGATCATTAAAATTGTTTGGTTGCATGCATTTAATTAAACGAACGACAATCATTAATTTAGTAATGTGTTCAATGATCACTTTCTTTTCCTTAATACGTTCTCTTACGCTTAAGTACTTAATATCGATATGCATACTTTGACTACCACTTTATTGTTTTTAGCCATAAAAACTGCACCTGAATTATCATTTTATATTCTCAATAGCCTAAATATAAAATTCAAAACTTTGATCCCAGTTATGAAACTCTTTAACTAAACATCATGACTGGTATCATTTTCCATGATAGAAGTAGCAATCAAAACCGGCTTTGCACTTTTCTATGATATAACCCACCAGCGAGCATAAAAACATATCTAGATATTGATTTCGTGAATCAACACAACCCACTAAGTGTGAATCGAAGTAACCAATCACCTCAAGATTATCAGTTTCGTTTATACATGAGCATGTAATCTTTTATCCCTTGCAAATATCTTAATACCTTCTTTACAACTCTCTAGTGGTCAATACCTGGATTACTCTGATATCTTCCTCAAATTACGATAGCTGTGCAATATCTGATTTGTTACAGGATTGAGCACACATAAGGCTTCCAACAGCTGAAGCACGTGGACTGTTTTTTATTTGTTCCCGTTCAAGCTCATTTTTCGGACATTGATTCAAATTGAACTTAGCACCTCTCATAATGGGTGCTGCACTCGGTGAACAACCCACCATATTAAATCACTCTAGAATTTTAATGATGTAGGTCACCGAAGATAAACCCCAAATGCCTCGAGATCTATCCTCATTAATCTTAATGCCAGTGACATAATATGTCTCATCCATATCTTTCATATCAAAGTTCTTTGAGAGAAATTATTTCACTTCATATCACAAACCCTTATCATTAGTTGCAAGTTATATATCATCCACATATAGAACTAAAAAACAAATCTTACTCCCACTAACCTTCTGGTATATATATTAATCCATGATGTTCTCTTCAAAACCAAATGAAGTGATAATTTCATAACATTTAAAATATCATTGTCGATTTGCTTGTTTTAGTTCATATATAGATTTATTAATCTTGCAAACTAAATGCTCACCGTCACTAGAGGAAAAACCCCCAGGTTGTTTTATATAAACAACCTCCTCTACATCACGATTGAGAAATACCGTCTTCATATCTATTTGATATAATTCAAAATCAAAATGGGCTACTAATGTCATAGTTACCCTAAGGGAATCTTTCTTAGATACAGGAGAAGAAATCTTTGTGTAGTCAATATTTCTCTTTGAATGAATCCCTTGGAAACAAGTATTGCTTTATATCTCTCGACATTGCCCTGTGAGTCTTTATTTGGTTTAAAGACTCACTTACAACCAATGGCCTTTACAAAATTAGAAAACTTGACGAGATCCCAAAATTTGTTACGTGATATAGATTTCAACTCGTCTTTCATGATATTATACCATAAGAGGTGGAGCAGTTGCAATTAGTGGCTTTAACTCCCCACTACAACCACTACCTCCATCATCACAGTTTTGAGACTCCTCAATACTGTTGATGAAGTGGAATGGTTACAACCATATTGGGATGAAAATAATGGGTCGAGCCCATGTACATTTGACCAAATAAAATGTTTGAGCATCCGAATGGGTCGAGCCTATTCTCCTTTGGAGAATTCAAAAACAAAATGGAATTGGTTCAGAACCAATCTTATATAACCCAAAAGAGGGCCATGACCCATGATCCAAAGAGTCCAATGTTTTGAGTCAATTGTCAAGATCCAATAGGGTCAAGATCACAGTTATAACCAACTAGTGCATGAGTTTAATCACATGATGTTAAATACAACTTCATCTTTACTTATATGTATAGTTTCCATTACATTTTGGACTTTATACGCTTCACTTTTCAGATTGACAACTTACACAATTTATTTTTCACTCACTGAAAATCAATTTTGAGAAAATAAATATAATACGATTGTCTACTCAATACGTAAGATAATATTATTACATTTAATTTTATATGAATTAAATATTTAGCCATCACAATTAGCTACATCAAAATTAATTTTCCAACACTTCAAGCAATCAAGGAAGGGTTGAAAACCAGAGTTAAGCTAAAAATATTTTCTCAACTTATTTGCTCGGACTCCCTGCTCTCAATTCAAGCAATAACTGAAAGTAGAGATATCAAAGATTATTAAAAAAAATTGGGCTAATCAGATATTTATATTATATCAAGAATTGAAGGTTCAAGAAACGTTCATGTACGTAGGAGTGCAAATTTAGTAGACCACCAATTAGCTAGGTTTGCTTCTTCTTCTTCTTCTTCTTTTCCTATTCAATTTGTTTGGGAGGATAAGAGGCTTCAAAATTGGCTAAAGAAAATTGTATTTCAGGATGTTGTTGATGGATAATGAAATTACAATTTTTCTTTGGTGAAAGAGAAAAGAAGAAGTATCCATGATACAGATCAACGTGTCAAGTATTAATGTCAACTAATTTTTTTTAGAAAGTTAAAATATAAAAATACAAATTATATTAATATTACTTTTATTATTATCTACTGTGTGAAGATATAAATAAACAGAGAGATAGAGATGAAAAGATATAACTAAAAAACCCACACTACATAAATTATAGATCAAATCTACATTATATATTTATTTTTTTTAATAAGTTTGGTCAAGTGGTTGGAAAGTAGAAGATAAATCTCAAATAATTTGAGAGGTCTAGGGTTCGAACCATTGTCAACACCCTTATAAAGGGTAAGTGATACCACTTGAGCTACAAGCTCGTGGTAATCCACATTATATATATGAACATTAATATTATACGTTAATGTATACTTCTTTGTACATTATATTATTGGTCATGTTCGATTCATAATCGTCATCACCACAAACTAATATCTTCAAACCCTCTCGATGGGTGACCAGGTGCGGATCCAACGTATACCGTGAGGGGGCCATGGCCCCCGTAGAAAATTTCAGAAATTATACTATTATATAGGTATAATTTTTATATAAAAATTATATAAAACTTGGACTCCACAAGATTTCAAGTAAAATAGTTGGTCAAATAATAAACTAGCTCATTGATCTTCTCATTGGAACATGGTTTGAACCTCATGTACCACTTACTTTCTTCCATCTTTTTTTATTTTTTACTTGAGCACAATAAACACTAAACAACCTAATAAAAAATAATAATAAAGAAAGACGGTTGTGCATGTAAACCAAARTAAAATGACTTAAAAAAAAAAAGAAATGAAAAAAWTYMWWAA
>BMAC01001204.1:12399-27269 GCA_014905375.1 Phtheirospermum japonicum | reverse complement strand
CGACTGCCCTTGCGGTAGGTCCAAGGATAATGGCGGACCTAAAAGGTACAACCTTGGGACGTGCTAAATCGCGCTGTCTTGGTACTCGATCTCCCCTTGGTTCCCTAACTCGGTCATCAGCTCGCTCGTACTGGTCATCATGCACGTGATGGTGCTCGCGCTCGTATCTCCTTCCGAAATTGTTTTGCTCGTAACCATGATCTTGATTCTCCAACCACTCGTTCACGTGCCTTTGATTGTTAACATAAGAATTATGCTGCAAAAAATTCTCATTCCTGAATGCCATGTTCTCGATGTTGTGTTGACGCATGACATTGTTATTCACCTCTTCGTTTTGCCTCATATTTGCCATGTTGGGTTGGTGATTGACTATGTTGTGCTGCTTGTTAACTCCTTCGTTTCTCCCCTCGTCTCGTCTAACGTTCTCCATGTGTTGCTGACAATTAGCCCAATTGGCTCGGGGTTGTGGTTGTCCATGCAAAATGATTGGTTCACTACCATACCATTTCGAATGGGGCGTGGTGGTGATCTCGGTGGTGAATCGCCGTTTCGAACCGAATGTGCTCCTAACATAATGTCGGGAACTTGATCGCAAGCAAAATCAGTTGCTGTCGAGGAATTGTCCTCGGGAATAAAAGCGGATCTTGGTCTTGGCGGATTTGAACGGTGAATGTTGTCAATGAATGGTACAAGGTCGCGTTGAAGTGATCGCCTTCCTTGCATAAACTCAACAACACGTCAACGTACCAAATGGCAAAAACCAAGTGCAAAAATATAAATAATAAAGAAAAGAAAATAAATTAAAAAGAAAATGAAATGAAAAACATCTTAAATTTCTAATCGTTGCTTCCCCGGAAACGGCGCCAAATTTTTGATCCCAAACTTTTATGCACCCCGTTTTTAATAAATTAATTTAAAAGCACGTCAGTTTGCTCGCAAGAGTACGAGGTACTTGTAGGGTGATGAGTTTGACTCGAGTCGTATCTCTCGAGGAAACAACTATTCGGTCTTTTCGATGTTTTTCTCAAATTACGAACTAGAATAAAATACATGTACAATTGAGGTTTTAAAAGAAATTGAGTTGATCATTATAACTAAAGCAATAATTAAACTAAAGCTATTTAAACTAATTATTCAAACTAAATTATCAACTACGAGCAATAATTAAACTACTTGAACTCAAGAACTAAGAATCAATATCAACGAATCTAAAGCATAAATATAATAACTACCTTTAATCAATCGCATCATACGAATCCAAGAACGAATAATTAAGTATAAATCAATCGCATAAGTAAACTAAATTAACCAATTTCCAATATCCAAGCATAAAATGATTAAACTAATTAAACTAGAATTAACTAAGAGATTAACTAAGAATTAAACTAAGAAATTAACTACTAAATTAACTAAGAGTTTAGAAAACTTATTATAACTAAAAAGCAATGAGAAGCTCTAGCTATTCCGGAGTTGCACGTCGATCTTGGGCGAAGATTGAATCCCGAACGCGAATTCGATGTTTTGACGCGTTGTTCTTCGATCCTTGATCTCCGTCTTCAAATCTCGTTATGAGATGTGGAATTATGTTTATTATCAGCTAAAATACCCTAGGGGGTCGTGTCTCTCGTGTCTCTCCTTTAAAAATACGAAATATAGAGGGTTTATATAGATATTGCAAGTCTTGGCGCACAAGAAACCCTAAAATTCGAATTCTGGGCCGTCGCGTCGACGGTGCATCGACTGACGCGTGCTGGTGCTCGGCGTCGGTGCTGCCTGGGCGTGCGCGTCGGCTGGGCGGGTGCGCCGACTGGGTGCGTCGACATCGACGCTTCAGCAAGTTGCGTCGACATCGGTGCATCGACATCGGTGCGTCGACATCGACGCTTCAGCAAGTTGCGTCGACAATGTGTCGACGCTGCGTCGATTGACGCGGATCATGGCTCGCATCGACGGTCGCGTCAATCGACCCGACTGCGCGTCTGCCTCCGTCTCTCTCTATCTTTTGCTACTCGTTTCGCCGGAAAGCTCGTTCTCCTATTCTTGAACATCGAACTTCGTCTACTACGCGCTGAAATCTTCCGGTTACTTAGCTGTAAAGTGAAAACAACGAAATATCACCTATTTGCATCAATTACGATTAAAATACGGTAAAATAAGTCAGAACTATAAAAATACGGAATTATGCTTAAATCGTCCAACTTATACCAAAAACAAATAGAAAAAAGTACTAAAATACTAATAAAAACAAGGACAAATCTACTCTAATCCACACACACACACACACACACACATATATATATATATATATACATACACACATTTAGTAAAAAATATAATTATATTATTTATATATAGTTTATGATATATTCATGATTATCCGTAATATATATACATATATATCAATTTATTTCAATGTCAACCATAACAGATTTTTTGAAAAATTAAACAAATAGGCCATATTCATAAATGGCCGAAAAAAATGGCCAATTTTTTGGAAATTATTCTTAAACTCAATATTTGAAAATAATTAATTACGTTTATGACAATATTTGATTTTAAGAATTTAACTAATAAGTTTCCTATAGTATATAATATATATATATATATTATGGTCTTTTTCAGAATAATAAAATATAAGATTTTGTGAAGATTTTCCTTATTTATAAAAGATACTTAAAAACTTCATCAGTAAATCAATTTGTTTTTACTTATATATGACATTTCATTATTATAGACTTTTAACCGACTATATAGAAAAGAAGGAGATGTGTTTTTGTGATTCTAAATAACTATTTTAAAGTATCCTTATACAAACAACTTTTCTGAGTCGAATACAATATGTCGGATCATAATTCAAAAAGTAATCGTGCGCTACGAAAAAATCAGTTGCAAAAAAAAAAAAACGACAGAAAAGTAGAAAATTTAAATTTCTTTTATGTTTATGCTTAGAAAATAATAAACATTATGTTTCTAATAATATTTTTGTAATAATATGTATTGTGTTTAACACACTTATTTTTTGATGATTGATTTATATTAACTGTAGATCACATTTCAAGTCAATCTGATGCTTTCATTGACGAACCAATATCGAATTGTAATATTTTATAAATCAATTTAAGAAAATGCTTGATACTTATATATATCATACTGCATAATTATGAAACTATAAAAATTATTTTTTTGTTCGTAAATGTTATATGTTTTGTTTTCATTAATTTATTATAACATTAAAATATTCCGGTTATGTTGATTCGAAACATGGATCAAGCTTCTGGATTATGCAATGGTACAAGGTTGGTCGTTACGCAACTCGGAGAACGCATTATTGAGGCAAATATTCTTTCAGGAACTAATATTGGAATGAGGTCTATATTCCACGTATGGCGTTGAGTCCATCGGATAGCAGGGTGCCCTTTAAATTTCAGAGGAGACAGTTTCCACTCATCGTCTGTTTTGCAATGATTATAAATAAGAGTCAAAGTCAAACTCTATCCAATGTTAGTTTGTACTTACCAAGACCTATTTTTAGCCATGACCAGTTCTATGTCGCCATCTCTCGGGTGAAGAGTAGTAAAGGATTAAAATTTTTATGCTGCGACGACGATGGTAATATTGTTAGTAAGACATCAAATGTCGTGTACAAAGAATTTTTTTAGAATCTCAAGTAAATTTTTTGTTATTGCATGAACAATTCTATTTCCACTATTTATAATTTTTCTTTTTTCTGTTTCATTTTTTATGGATATTTCGTTCTGCCCGCGTAGTACGCGGGTGTCTACACTAGTATATATATATATGATTGAGATCATGTGGGAACCAATTCCCTGCGTGAAAACTAGGAACCCATATAATCTATTAGATTAGATTAAATGTGTGGTTAAGATCAACTATATTAATCATGTAATTAATATAATTATTATAACAGAGAAGGCCTTACATGTCATTATACACAATATCCTTATATAACCAACAATTAATGTATATTTTTCATATTTCATGTTTGAAAAAACCACAATCAACACATGCAGATTTTCACAGAAAAGGAAGACAAAATCAAACAATTATATTACCAAAAAATATACATAGAAACCTCTTTATAATTGATATTACCATAATCAATTATCAAACAACTATAATAATTACAGTGACATCACCTAGTTCTCATTTTTCTCAAAAGAAACAAACGTGTTGCTGTGTGGGCTATTACAGAATACTACTTGGATCATTCATTAGTTATTACAATTGCCATTCAAGGAAAAAAAAAAGGATAAAAAGAGGCTACCATAGAACATAGGATTGAACTGATAATGATGATACATTCACAAATTGATTTATTTACAATGATAAAACTTCCAAGATCATGGAGCATATACGTGAATGCTACTAGAGTTTCGTGTTTATAAGATTGACATCACGCAATCCTCACTCAAAAAGAAAGCATATAATATTTTAATCTTCCAAACATCACGCAAGCTAATTAATGGTTGTAGCTTTTTTTAATTTGTAAAGACTTTGCAAATGTAATGAGCATGTTCATAACATTACTACTTACACAATCATTCAATACCAGAAAACCCATTCAAATAGCATTCGCATTACAAATTTAGAATATCATTAAAAATAATTATATTCCATCCTTTCTTAGTTTATCTTTTCTGCTGATCCTCAAATAAATGTGGTGAATAAGAACATGTTTTCAATTTCGTATTTTGGGTGGTTTTTACAAATTCTCATTTCCATCTCAATATATTTTCAAAAAAACTGTTCCAGAGAGAGAAAATCTTCAAAACTATAAACATAACATATACGCAGGCGCAAAGTTAAGTAAATAAAGATCAATCATGAACTGTTAATTACAAGAATCATTAACAAAAGCAACCGAGCTACAAAAATACAACAAAGAAATATTTAAATCCAAAACTTAATGCAACTGCGCAGCATAAAGGCAACAAATGATCGAAACTCAAAGCATAAATCATCTAAACAACAGAAAGGTTAATAGATTCTGATCTTATAATTCCCATTCGTATAAAGTAATAGAACGAAAAAAACAAGAGTAGAACAAATGATTCGACCATAAAATAACATAGCACTACGATCAAATTACATTGAGCATTAGTTGATCGACGTCTATTGGGCCGTCTTCACAGGCTAGCCGATAATGCAAGTATGTCGATTCTGTGTTTTATAGGCATAAATGTTGTCTTCTATCGATCGTACGGCAACATAATATTAGCCCTCAAAAATGCATTTGGTTAGCATGGTGTTTTTCATATCATCTTTCCTTCCTCGCACCTACTTTCTTTAGTTCGGACTTGTTCCTATGCACCATCTTGTGGATTATTTGTTCAACTGATTTCTGTATATAATAGAATAATCAAAAAAATTGTAGAAACAACACTGTGCCGCTTAAATATCTAATCCAACACCAACACCACAAATCATGAAATATATAATGGTCATTACGTATAAAACACAATAAATTAGCAACCACTGTACATATATATTAGCACAACATACTGCTTATGATTAATAGCATCACCGAAAAACAGCATTATCAAAACAATAATTAAGCAATTCAAGAAAAATATCATTATCAAAACATATTATTAGCATTATAATAAAACATTAAATAGCTTCTGTACAAGATCCCTTTAGTTAATGCTAAAATGCACTAGTTCAAGTTTGGGGCTGACCTGAACATGCATGACAAAAAAAGCCGTCGCGACCACGAAGCCTTGCACCACGGCCTCATTTGCATATATTAGCATATTGCTAGCTAAAATATCAACCCCAAGATGATCATACTGCTAAGCTAATTTTAGCATATTAGCATATTGCTAGCTAAAATATCAACCCCAAGATGATTAAACATAAAAATTGCATAAGCCATACAGTCAACCACCAATTCTTTCTGCACAACATATAAAAAAAAGCATGATAGTGCAACAACATTAGCACTATAATTACCATTCACCTGAAATAAGGACTGCTTGAATGGCGAATAATTTCGAAATCAATGGTGCATCAGATAAACAATATTATTAGCAATACCTACTAATTAAAAAGCATAACTGAACATGAAAATTAGCAAACTTAAGTGACGACACACTCACTGATACAAAAAAAAAAAAGATACAACACTAGAATTTATAACAACAATTACTTATTTTAAATAACAACTTCAAGTCAGCAAATTAGCACTGCTTCAGATAAATATACAGACAAGATAGTATTTTAGCAACTTTTGAATCACACATTAGCATCACTAATCCATGAAATTAGCAAACAATACCTACAATCTTACACCAAAAAATAGCCAGATTCAATAAAAGGAACTTCGAATCACACATTAGCATCACTAATCCTTGAAATTAGCAAACAATACCTACAATCTTACACCAAAAATAGCCCAGCAAAAATAGCTGCGTCCACGGGTTCGTCGGACTATCCAACGCCGCCGCCAACGCCTGTGCAATGCGTGCGGGGTCTGTTACCGATCGGGGCGTTTGTTCCCAGAGTACCGGACGGCAGCGAGCCCGACGTTCGTCCCTGCACTGCACTCAAACTCATGCAAGAAGGTCGTGGATCTGAGGAGCAAAGGTAAAGAGCTGATGGGGAAAATCGAGGAGCCGCCGGCATCGTCACAGCCGGAGTTTGTTCCGATGAGTAACTATTTGCTCGATTATATTTACTGAAACGGGATTTATGTCTAATGCCGGGGAAGTCAGAATTTTAGGAATTTTTAATTTGGGGAAGAAATTCATGAGAAAGCCGGGAAGGAATGAAAATGGCAGAACCCTAATTTGAAGAAATGAAATGGCTAAAATACCCTTCAATGTACCATAAAATAAGTCACGGACGGAAATAATTACAATTTACCATATATACTGTCTGTCATATAACAAGGGTCGTTGGATCAATAATTTTTTATGGTCGAGATTGGTTCTTAGTTCTCACCTACGAGCTGGTTCCCACAAGATCCAACTCATATATATATATATATATATATATATATATATATATATATATATATATATATATATATATATATATATATATATACTAGTGTGAAAGCCCGCAAAAATAGCGGGCAAATATAAAAAAATTAAAAAAATAAAATTGATCAAAAAAATAATTAAGAATGTGAATTATTATATCAAAAAGAAAAAAAAATTGTTAACGATATCATTATCGTCGCAACAAAGAATTTCTAACCATTTATCCTCTTAAATATCAATATTGTGAAATAAAGATGACTTGTGCTTTATTCGCGAGTTTTATAATGACACTTTTGAAAGATTTGTGATAGTTATGAAAATAAAATAAAAAATCTTAAAGTATGATTGTATTTTAAACTTATGTGGTGTCTCGTTTCAATATAAATATCGTTCAAGTTCCGGTATATTTCTATTTACGTTACATCATTTTCATGTTCGAGTGCATTTATACATGCAGTCAACGGGATTAGTTGTTAAATATAGTAAATTACCCTTAATGACGTTCAAACTCGAAGAAAACTGAAATTGTGAAAATATTGAGGACCCCTCGAGGGATATCAAATATATATTTTATAAGGTTATCATATTAATTCGAGAGATGGAAAATATAATTAAGACCAAAACTCTTGTTCTTATAATTAAAGAACACCATAAATGGTTTTGGTCTATTTCACCTATTAATAATATCATTGAACAGAAAAATTTAAATAGGTGTTCTTATAACACGAAAGATTTGGTCTATTTTCTAATAAACAAAAAATATCGTGCATTTTTTGTTTAACGATATTTTCTAATACGCAATTAAAGAACACCAGAAAATCTCCTATTTTCTCATGCAATCTTTATCTGAAATGGGGATATTTTCTAATTCCTTAGAAAATATTCGGCAAACACACTCTTTAACAGTTGTTGCATGAGAAATCAAATCCCATATATCACATCCCAACTTCTTTTGTTGTTTTCTGACTATAATGTTTCAACACAAATGACAGTCAAAGAAACAGGTGCGAAAGAAGGAATCTATAAGTAGAAGAATAATGCATTTTGAATAAAAGTCTCCCATAATATGGTAGATTAGATGCTCAATAATAAATTAATAAGTAAATAAAATTCCGATCTGTATTTTGTCGACTGCATATGTCATTTTTCTTGACCTCTCCAAAATGTTCAATACTCCAAAAATTCTCTCTTCAAAATATTGGAAATGTCTAAGCAGATTCTTGACTTTGAAACTAATGTTGGAAAAGAAAAAAAAAAAAACTCTTTTTTTTTAGTTTATCTTTCTTGTGATTGTTTCACGTATGAAAATCATAGAATCTTTATCAAATTCATAGAACATTTGACTGCAAAATAATGAAATATGAATGTCATCATATACATATATAGCATTTCCATTAAACATGGCAATAAGAAAACTATGAAAGCATACCTAATTATAACTTTTGAATGATACTATACAAATTTATATTATTTTGAAATTTATTTTAAAAACCAAGTGAAAAACAAGGGTTGGCTGGGGAGGTTATAAATATCAATGCAACACGACTTTGCCTCCAAAAGTTTTACTTAGCGTGATTGAACAAACACCTGTTGGGGCTCAAATTGTAATTACTATATTTTGCTGACAAGAGATGCCCTCTTTGCAGATAGCTCCTTCATATAGTCACAAGGCTCGAAAATAGCACTTTTAAAAACAAACTGCTGGGGCTAAAATTTGAGAATCACTTTTAAAAAGTTTGCAGATTCTTTGATGAGAGGAAAAATGAATAAAGATCTAAAAATTAAAAATCATTTTTTTTACATCCTAGAAGCTAAAAGTTAAAAAATAATAATATTATTTTCAAAAGCTTATATGAATTATATTTTACGAAACGCGATTAAAAACTTATAATCTAAAAGTTTAGAACTTTTTTTAAGTTAGAAGCTAAAGAAATTAATAATATTGTTTCTTCAAAATTAATAAGCTAAAACAGAACTTAGCTTAAGCAGCCGCATAAGCAGGATAAAAAAGTTTTACTATTCCAATAAAATAAGCTAAAAGAGTTTAGAATCACTTTTTTTTTAGTTTAGAAGTTAAACAAGTTAATAATATTGTTTCTACAAAATTAATAAGCTAAAAGAGAACTTAGCTTAAGTAGCCGCATAAGCTGGATAAAAAAGTTTTATTATTCCAACAAAATAAGCTAAAAGAGTTTAGAATCACTTTTTTTCAAGTTTAGAAGTTAAAAAAGTTAATAATATTATTTCTACAAAATAAAAAAGCTAAAAGAAAACTTAGCTTAAGCAGCTGCATAAGCAGGATTAAAAATTTTCATTATTTCAATAAAATAAGCTAAAGAGTTTAGAATCACTTTTTTTTTTTAGTTTAGAAGTTACAAAAGTTAATAATATTGTTTCTACAAAATTAATAAGCTAAAAGAGAACTTAGCTTAAGTATGAGAAAAATGTAATATATTTCATAAATTCAATAAAACAAGAAAGTTTACATAAAAAGTGTACGTGTAGCCTTCAAAATATTATCGCCTCTTTCCATGTAATATATATTATTGGATAATCACAAAAATACCTTTGAGATGTAACTCATGTATTTGTAATTTTAGAGATTGAGCCGGCGCACAAGAAGAGCCCCTGATTTCGATTTTGTTTCAATAATGGTGGACAAGTCAAATTCATAAAAAAGTCTCATTATTCCAACAAAATAAGCTGAAGGAGTTTAGAATCACTTTTTTTTTAAGTTTAGAAGCTAAAAAAATTAATAATATTATTCCAACAAAATTAATAATTTAAAACAACCCCTAGAAGAACAAAATCATATTTTTTTCCTCTATTAAAAATTTATCAAAGTTTAATGAATTAGATTAAAATCAGGAACTCACAAAACAATACACCTAAAAATAAAGAGCCGTGATAATAAAAGATTAAGTCAACTAAAATGAACCATTTCAATCATAATTAATCTAAAATCCATACTCTAATGAAGAGAAGAAAACTTCAAAAAAATAAATATAAGTCATAAGAACACCTCTCCAGTCATGTACTGTCAAAATGCAAGGGCTGAAAAGATTTGAAACAGTTGCTAATTGCACATTAGTGACCCTTCTTGCTCGAGGTTCCGAAGGTCGATGACTTGAGTCGCTAGGCTATTCCAACCTCGGACACTCGAAGGCAAGGATTACTGGACGTTGGTCATTATCTTGAAGAAGCTAGAGTATCCTCACTCTTGCAGAACGCAAATCTGATATACCTCATATTTGAAAACCTCATCATGATCCGAACTAATGACGATAACTAACCTTTATGGGTTCTAAACGTGCATTCAATGCATAATTACCGGTATTTATTAAAGGAACAATAATAAGGATTTCATAATTTTGGCCATTTATTTAACAATTATAGAACATAGGATAACCATTTTTACTTTATTAACCCTTGCAGAACAGATAAACAAAAGAACATTACCAAAATGCACTCTACTCATAAAACAAAATCGAGAAACAACATTTATATGTTTAGTCAAAACTTGTTTCGACTCTGAAAATATATGAATACTAACATATCATCATCACAAAATCATGATATATTATTGGTTTATTTATTTAGTTGGAATCTAAATACATAAAGCTTAAATGACTACATGAGCCTTGGTAACAACAATAACTAATAACGCGCGTGAAAATGAAATAGTTTCCATGCTACTGAGGAGTATCATTTCCAATTGGTCATTCACTTTATTTAGTCTTGCTTAAGATCATACTTTTTAATTGCGAAGTTCTAACACGAATGAGTAAATGAAAATTCAGTTACTTACAGGACAGTTTGATATTTATAAACATAAATGCGCACAAACTAATAGATATTTTGTTGCTGAACTAACTTCATTAATAGATATGTCCTTCAATAAAGTTTATACCTCCTGAAACAGATGTTAGCTTGTCTTCCTTTTTTTTCCCTCTTAAACAAAGAAAAAATGCATCTCAAAATACTTGCTTATACATAGAAAACTGCAGTTAATTTCAAGTCCAAAACATGAATAAGGAAAACCCTTTGGTCATCTCAAGCATTAGAAAGGCTCGTTATTCAGTACCTATTGGAGCTCTTTGTAAATGCAACCGTAATTGGAACTTTTCACACACACTCATCCTCATTTTTTGATCAGCTATCATCTTATCTGAAAGTCCCCACGCTCTCAGCTGCTTATCGCCGTGATGGACCGCCAAGATGTACTCTCCCCCGCCGTCTCCTAACTCCATCACCCGAAAAAAAAATCTTCGGATTCTTCAACCGCTCAAACTGCTTCACCATCCACCTGAACCACTTCATCAGAAATATCCGGATCGCCAGACCGTGCGATACAATCACAAGATTCACATCGTCCTCCTCCTCTGGGCCCATGCCAAACCTCTTCATCTCTATATCCTTCCACAGAGACTCGAGAAAACCTGCAACCCATATTTTTTTACTTAATACAATAATTATAGAAACGCCAAAAAAAAAAAAGAACAACTTACTGGAAACTCGATCATAAACCCCAGCCCCAGATTCTCCTTTAGGAAACTGATAGAAAAATCGGCCGAACTTATTTCTGGTTTCCTTGAGATGTTTCATTTTCTGGGCATCCTGGAAATTCCCAAATTCCTGTTCTCTCACCAGAAAAAAAAAAAAAAAAAAGATACATCTTGGCAAATCATGAGGCCACTACCTCAAACATTACAAATACCTGAAATGAACCTTGAAAAGCACAATCAGAGATATTATCACTGGAAAAAAATAGATATGTCTTGGCAAATTAAACAAAAAATATACTCTCCCATGCAAAGAGCCAAAGTCAAAGTTCAATGAGTTCATATCTTCAATTTCTCTCATGCATTAAAATTTTGGCAATTAAATCAGAAAAAGTGCTCACGGTTAATCCCAGACCACAGAGGCTAACAACAGTAACATTTCGCCAATGCTCCGCGATCGGGTCATAACAATGTTTAGAAATGTGAGTGAGCAAACGAACCAAATGAGTAACTATCAAATATGGGAATGAATCACGATAGATTATGGACAAACCTTGTCCACTTCAGCTATGCCAATTTCTAAAGTGTCTAATGCAATAGCAGCTTCTTGCTTATCGGATGATTTTTCTTCCAAGGCCAACTCCTTTTATCCATTCTGGGCTGTTGATGAGTACACATGAATATAAGAAAGCGAGGCTAAATTTGATGTAGAAACAGATGCCAAATCACATGGAACATCAAATAACATATATTAATCCATTAGAAACACAAGGCACAAAATGATAAAAAAAAAAAATTTGCATCTCTATTTAAACATTTTATATCCAAGGGGAAAGACCAAAAACAATTAAATAAATAAATAAAGTTTGGCATCTTTTTTTATTATTATCACAAAAATAAATAAAGTTTTAAGGTATACAACTATGCAAGGTAATGCCAATGAGGATAAAGAAAACGATAGGCCACCAGAAACAATCAAATTATACCATGAATATGACATTCTCATAATCTACCAAAAATGAGATTAAGAATATGGTATAACCTTGTATATTATTAGCATAAATACAAAACACAAAATATCATTTTGACTTAGTGAATTTAATAATCCCTGCAATGATCCACGATCATGGTAGGCTTGGCTAATTTGTTGCCTCATACCTTAAGTTAGTTTTAATGGCTTGAAAAATAATTATAAAAACTATAAATAATTCGTAAACCATTTCTAAACTGGCCACGAACTCCGAAGATAAACACAAGATGATCCCCGAAATCAAACTCCGAAGAACATAGACTCAATTTACTTCTGAAAAGTATTGAACAAAATAAATAAAAATTCTGCCAAACCTTACGAAACCTTAAGAAAGAGTTGTTATTTATACTTGGTCAAAATTTTGGCCTCCTCCCAAAATAGACCCCCTATGAACCACAGGCCGACACGTCATTTTTGGAGAAATTTAATTGGTCTACATCAGTCCCGAAACACTCTCCTTTCGACACCTCAGCATTAATAGTTAACACTATTAACAAAATGGAGTGTATATATATATATATATATATATATATATATGATTGGGATCATGTGAGAACCAAATTCTCAGGTGAGAATTTTAGGAACCGCTATATTACATTATATGTGATGCTAATTTAAATAAAGCAAAATGCTATTTATATTTTCACATTGCTATTTTTATGTTCCCTTGATTTTTAATATTACTCCCTCCGGTTCATCTTAAATGTCATTTTAGAAGTTAAATTTTATTTCAAATTAATTGTCGTTTTAGAACTTTTTACACATTTTTTCCAACTTTATCCCTACTCTTTTAAATAAACAAAATAAATTTATGGTAATAAGATAATTATTAGAAAAGAGGTAAGAGAGTTTAATTAGGAATATTGTTAATTGATTAAGAGTGTATTAGTCAAATCTACATGTTCCTTAATTTTAGATATAAATTCTAAAATGACATTTAATACAAAAACGGAGGGAGTATCTTATTGGCATGTACATAATTCATAAGAGTAGGTCTTGGGTGAGACCGGTCTCATAGAATGAGACCACTTTTTACCATTAATTTTATTTGACCCGTAACCCACCTATTACACACCCGCCCACTTACCTAACTCAGTTATTAATAATATATATGAAGGGAAAGCAAGCAATTTCTATCGGTTTCTTTGACATCTCCGTGCTCTCTCTCTCTCAAACACACACACAGACACACATGAAATTTTTGCTTCTCGATGGTCGCCGCTCCTCGCCACCACCGCCGTCTATGACCATGAGTTTTTTGGGATCGGATGTTTACCAACGATTGGAAGATGTGTTTCTTCGAGAGGTATAAATAATTGGATCTGTTAAATCCTCGATTAAGCTTCTTCAATTTCAGCCCTTGTATTGATTTCTTGTATGTAATTTCTATGCGTATTAATTTATACGAAAACTCCATTGTTGAATTGATGATTTAGCCCTAAACGTAATTTGTTTTAGGTGGCCAATTAATTACTTGTGTGATTTTGAGAAACCTGCGAAACTAGTTGAGGATTTTGGGTTTCATATGCCTAAATTCAATTATGTGAATCGGTGTTATTGTTTTTGGTGTTTCAAGATGTGATGGGTAATGACTGTCAAATTATTATTAACTGAATATGGGGATCATATCACTACTACAGAAACTGGATTTAAAGGCGGCTTATTAACGGCGGTTCTGGAAAACCGCCGTTAAATAATTTTTAACCGCCGTTAATTTTTACGGCGGTTTTTAAAAACCGCCGTTAAAAGTGTAATTTAACGGCGATTTTCTGTCTTTAATAACGGCGGTTTTACAACTGCCGTCGTATACTCAGATTCGACGGCGGTTTTTTAAACTGACGTTAAAATAATAATTTAACGGCGGTTTCTATAACCGCCGTAAAAATAACATAAATAATGGCGGTTCAGAAACCGTCGTTAATAAGTGTGTTTTACGGCTCTTTTAAAAAACCGCCTTTAAAATTTTGATTTTTTACGTCGGTTCTATGAACCGCCGTTAATTTAGTATAATATTACGGCGGTTATTAGAACCGACGTTAATGTAGTGTTTTAACGGCAGTTTTTATAACCGCCGTAAATTATTGAACTAAAACCGCCAGGCCTGTTTTTTCTGCTCGTTTTTTTTTTCCTGAAATATTCGAAATTAATTGAATTGAATGCTGATTTAAAATGCAACCAATCTGAAAAAACAATTAAATCCTCCATTATATCATCCACAACTACCAAATTTATACACAAATTGAACAATCTAAAAATATGCAACCAAGCTGAAAAACAATTCAATCCTATTCATCCTCCACAACTAAAACAATTCAATTCAATCCAATTCATCAT
>BMAC01001203.1:164505-190733 GCA_014905375.1 Phtheirospermum japonicum | reverse complement strand
CTTAATCAATTAAAGGTTCAATGAGTTACCTTACCACTTGACCAACTCTTTTACTAAAATCTTGTAGAGGTCAATATATTATATAATTGTCCATATAAGAATTATACCTATATTAATAGTACAATTTTTGAGATTTTCTGCACATGAAATAAAGTTTTTGACACAAATCAGGAACATGTCGAACATTCTTGTGAGTTAAAACATAACTAAAACCCAAAATATAAAAATACATCACCCCTGCTTACTTGACAACTTTTGGAGGTTTAGAGACTTACTAAAATATAGGTGTCTAATATCTACAGAATTTAATATATTTCATTATATTATATTTTTGCTTTAACTTAATATTTTTCTTTTTATTATTTTGCCCAATTCAATATTTTATTTTATTCTTCTAATATTATAATATAAAAAACTATATATAATTAGAAAAAAAAATCTAACTTAGTTATTTTAATTAAAAAATAAATTACTTATAAGAATAATATTAATTACAAAAGAAAATAATTGTGAAAATAAGAAAAAAAAATTGCACTTTATAATAAAAAGTTAAAATAAATTTATTATTTGAATTTTGAATATGAAATATAATTACATTATGATTTATTTGTAATAATCTAAGTATGTAACTAAATATTATAATAAATTCACTCTAAAAATAATAATTATTATTATATAATAATAAATAAATATTGATTGGACACCGGTACAATGCAAACACACGTTGAGAATATAGCATCATTTCAATTTTTCTAAGTATGTGATAGGGCAATATATACGCCAGACCTGATTTGGGGTAGCTCTGACTCAGAGTAGTTAGATACATTAAGGGAGGGCTAGAACAGCTCTGTCTTAGAGAAAGATCTAAATAACCCTCCTACTGACATCAGGAATATCAGGAAGAGGTGGTTATCGCCCGTGTCCCCTCCTGAACTTAGCTATCTTGAAGAGATCACTAAAAGCTTGAGGATTATGCCGAACTGAAGTTTCGGGACTGACGTTTAGCCTGGTCTGGGTGGCAGACCTGATTAAGCCCTCTAAGAAATAGAGCTCATCCTCACTATAGCAAGATTTGATCTGTTGAAAAGCAGGAACATAAAAGGCAAGAAGAGCTGGATAACGACAGGTCTGGTTCCTTGAATTCTGCTGGAATCTCAGAGTTGAGATAATGCGGAGTGAAGGGAGACCTGGAACAGGGAAGACCTGTTTCTCAGACTCCCCAGGGAGAGACAAGTGGGACCACCTGTCAGAATTTGTTTGCACAACGGTCGAGATTCGCGGCATGTGCTCCTGAGATCCCGGCTGGGGTCCCCACTAAGAAAAGCTATAAATATCTCAGCCCCAAGGCTGAGAGAGGTATGTCATTCTCTTGAGCATTCTTGCTTTCTTTCTGGAAAACACCTCAAACGCTTACTGACTTAAGCAGCTCGGAGAGGTTTCCACCGGAAAACCACCGGTGGTCCTTTCTAACTTTTGTTTGTGGTGCAGATCAGGAAGGTGTTCAAGGTTCTCAGGCGTTCTCAACGTTGGTTCATTTTTCGGTTGAAACAATTGGCGCCGTCTGTGGGAAGGCGATCAAGCTAAGGCGTGAGGTTTTCTTTTTATTTTATGGCTTCAGACGGTTTACGGCGGAACTTGGTGGGAGAGCTCGATGGAACCCCTAGTTCCGCTGCGCCGTGGGGAATGCCCAGGTCGACAGATACGTCGACGATGGGGCCAGAAGAGACAGCACCGCCGGCAGCGGCCGCGCCAGGTGCTACGCCGCCCCCGCTCGGTAGATCTGTGCCAACCACTGGTGGTTCATTTAATGAGTCTTTCCTCTTGCAGCTCTCGGAGCTTATCGACAAAGTCATGGAGACGACAGTAGAAAAGAAGTTTGTGGAGATGTCGGCACCGCCATCCAACACACCACCGACACGAACCGTCCCAGTGGCGGGAACTGAACCATTACGAGGCCAGCGCACGGATCGGACTCCTCTGCAGGACAGGGAAGAGCACTTCTCCACCTCCGATAGTGAGACCTCAAGCCAGGCTATTCCAGGCCTAGCTGAGCAGATGCAGAGCCTGCAAAAAGAGGTGCGGGAGTTTAAGAAAAAGATGATAAGCACTAGCATAGTCCCGATACGGCGAGGTACCCCATTCACGGAAGAGGTGATGCGCGACGAAGTGCCGGCCCCATACCGGTCTTTGGGTTTTGAATATAATGGGACCACAGATCCGTGGGACAATTTGAGTAGATTTGAAATTGCGGCAGCCGTACACAAAATTTCAGATGCGGTCATGTGTCGGGTGTTCCCGATAACTTTTACTAAATCAGCTCAGCTCTGGTTCAGCCAGCTGCCGCCGAGATCTATCAGTAACTTTAACGAATTCAGCTCGGCCTTTTTGCACTAGTTCACGAGCTGTAGAAAGTATCAGAAAATGCCGCTCGAGCTTTTCAATTTGAAGCAGAAAGAGAATGAGAGCCTCCGTGCCTACATCAACAGGTTTACAACCGCTAAGTTAGAGGTGCCTTCTGCCTCTGAAGAGCTGTTGGTGAATGCTCTGGCACAGGGTTTGAGAAGAGGAGAATTCTTTAAGTCATTGGTTGTTAAACCAGCGGTGAAGTTTGGAGAGATTTTGGAGCGAGCCGAGAAGTATATCCACTTGGAGGAGGCCTTGAAGATCAAGGACGAGGGAGAGAGGAAGAGAGAGAGGCATGACCGCGAGGAGAGAGGAGCTGTGAAAAAGCTTAGGCCAGACCTGCCTGGAGGGAGGCCTCGCTTTGATAGATACACTCCTTTGGCAACTCCACAGGGTGAAATCTTGCAGGCAATTGAGAAGCATCCAGACCTGAAGTGGCCGAAGACCTACTCGCAGAGGCCCAGGAAAGAAAGATATGATCGTTTCTGCCGTTTCCACAACGAGTACAGGCACGATACTGACCAATGCACGCATCTGAAAGATGAGTTGGAGAGAATGGTTAAAGCTGGACATTTGACGGAGTATGTTCGGATGAGGAGAGAAGAAGCCAGGTCTAGCAGCAAGAATTATGACCGGTCCCTGTCAGTTAAGGGAGACCAGGATAGGGTGCGAACCAGAGTAAGAAGATCTGATCAGGCCCAGGTCATCCATGGAGAAATCCAGATGATTACCGGAGGAGAGCTGGAGGAGCATTCTAAGCGGACGCAGCATAGTTATGTCAGAGCTGCAAGAGACTAGTTCGAAAATCACGTGACGTGGGACAAATGACCTCTACCCCTAACATCTGTTTCGGGTCAGAAGATGGCGATGGCATTTTAGCGCCACGCATGGATGCTCTGGTTATAACTGCAACCATCGCTAATTATAATGTGCGGAGAATTCTCGTGGATACCGGAAGTTCCGCCGATATTTTGTTTTATGATTGCTTTTGGCAGTTGAGATTGGACGTTGAGTTGGAGGAGGTCACCACCTCCCTAGTTGGATTTGCAGGGGGAGCCCTGAAGCCCTTGGGAGCGGTGAGGCTCCTCGTGACGTTGGGAGAGGAGCCGTATAGAGTGACAAGAACGGTGCGTTTCTTGGTGGTGGACGCACCCTCCTCTTATAATATCATGTTGGGTCGGCCATCCTTCAGCCAGTACCAGGCCGTCATATCAGTTTTTCTTATGAAAATGAAGTTCCCAGCCGAGGATGGAACAGGGGAGGTTAGAGGTGATCAATATGCCTCAAGACAGACCTACGTTGAGTGCATCAAGAGGAATATTGAGGATGAGAGGCAGAGCAAGAGGGCTCGGATAGAGCAGCCACGAACAGCTCCGGCTCAAGGAGAGGAGGGACTAATGCTTGTAGAGGTCGTTCTGGGTGATGAGAGTCGAGTTCTCCGCGTGGGGCCGACGCTTAGCCCTGGTGGCTTTATTAAGAGAGAATGCAGATGTGTTCGCATGGTCTCCTCAGGACTTGGTAGGGATTGATCCAGAAGTGATGGAGCATCGCCTTAACATCAGCCCAGATGTGAAGCCGGTAAAGCAAAAGAAGCGGAATTTCGGACCTGAGAAGGAGGCCATAATTGAAGCAGAGGTGGAAAAATTACTTAATGCCAAACATATCCAGGAAATCCAATTCCCAGAATGGCTCTCCATTGCCGTATTAGTTCCCAAAACCCAAGAAGATTGGAGAATGTGTATTGATTTACGTGACCTTAATCGAGTTTGTCCGAAAGATCACTACCCACTTCCGAGGATTGATCAGTTAGTTGATTCTACTACTGGATGTGAGCTCCTGAGTATGATGGATGCCTCACAAGGTTACCATCAAATCAGGCTTGTAAAAGAGGATTGGAAAAGAGTCAGCTTTATCACCCCGAAAGGTAGCTATTGTTATGTGGTCATGCCTTTTGGGTTAAAGAATGCTGGTGCCACATATCAGAGGTTAGCAGATAAAATGTTTAAAAATCAGCTTGGGAGAAACATGGAGGCATACGTGGACGATATGCCAGTCAAGAGCACCAAGGCAACCTCCCATGTGAACGATCTGAAAGAGACCTTTGCTACACTGAGAAAATACCGAATGAAGCTTAACCCTAAAAAGTGTGCGTTTGGGGTAAGAGCTGGCAAGTTTCTAGGGTACATGGTCACAGAGAAGGGTATTGAAGCTAACCCTGAGAAAGTAAGGGCTATTACGGAAATGCAAGTGCCCAAAAACGTGAAGGAAATGCAATGCTTGGCGGGACGGATCAATGCCTTGAGTAGGTTTGTATTTAGGTCTGCAGAAAAGAGCTTGCCATTTTTTCAGGCCTTACGAAAGAAAGCCAAGTTTCAGTGGAGTGATGAGTGTGAAGAGGCCTTTAGAATGTTGAAAGAACACTTGGCCGACATGACCTTGCTAACAAAGCCTGTCCTAGGAGAACCCCTCATCTTGTACCTATCGGTTGGGCCACAAGCAATTAGCTCGGTCTTGATTCGAGAAGAAGGAAAAGTGCAGAAACCAGTCTACTACTGGAGCAAGGTCTTACATGATGCCGAAATGAGGTATGTAGAAGTAGAGCGGGCAGTATTAGCTCTAGTAGGCACAACCCGGAAATTGCGCCCATATTTTCTTTCGCATAATATAATCGTGCGGACGAACCTGCCGTTGAAAGCCGTCATGGATAAGCCAGAGGCGTCGAGGAGACTGGTCTGGTGGATAATTGAGCTAAGCGAATTTGATATTAGCTTCGAGGCCAGAACGGCAATTAAAGCCCAGGCTTAGCTGATTTCATGCAAGAAATGACCGGTCCTCCGGGAGAGTTGAAGAAATGGACGATTTTCACGGACGACTCTGTCTGTAACCAGGGCTGTGGAGCTGGAATTGTTTTAATGGATAAAGCAGGCGCGTCCACTGAGTTTGCCATTCGGCTGAGCACAATATTTTCTAATAATGCGGCTGAGTATGAGGCCCTTCTAAGAGGAATTCAGATGGCGAAAGACCTGGGTGCAGAGCAGGTGTGTGCCAGGGTAGATTCTCAGCTCGTTTGCAAGCAGATTAGTGGAGAATTCGAAACGAGAGAAGAAAATATGCAGATATATTTGGCTAAGTATAGAGAACTCGCTAGAGGTATGAAAGGCTTCACAGTCCTTCAGATCCCTAGAGAGGAAAACGGAAGAGCTGATTTCCTGGCAAAGGTGGCCAGCTCGGCTGCAGATTGTCAAAAAAGAGTGATTACTCTACTACAGGCGGATGGAGAATTTGGAACAGAGCAGGTATGCTCAATTATTGAAGGAGAGGACTGGCGCTCTCCTATAAAGGCATACTTAGAACAGGAGGTCTTTCCATAGGATAGGAAGGAGGCGGCAAAAATACGAACCAGGGCTGCCAGGTTTTGCCTAATTAAGGGAGAACTGTTTAAGCGAGGATTCGGCCAGCCCTTATTGAGATGCCTGAGTCAAGAAGAAGGAGCCCTGGTACTGCGTGAGATTCATGAAGGGTGTTTCGGCAATCACATGGGGGCCAGAGCTATGGCTAGTAAGGTGTTGAGGGCCGGTTATTTCTGGCCTTTGTTGAGGAAAGAGGCTGAGGTCTTCGTGAGAAAATGTGAGAAATGTCAGAGGATGGCCCCTCTGATTCATCAGCCAGCGGAAGAGCTATTAACAATGAGCTCCCCTTGCCCTTTCGCAAAATGGGGGATTGACCTGGTCGGTCCGTTTTCGATGGCTCCAGCCCAGAAAAGATTTTTAATTGTAGCCATAGACTATTTTAGTAAGTGGGTTGAGACGGAAGCTCTCACAAAAATAACGGAAGAGGCGGTAATGGGATTTATATGGAAAAATGTCGTCTGTCGCTTTGGTGTGCCAAGGGTTTTGATATCGGATAATGGTACCCAGTTYACGRGARCCAARATYAAGGCCTGGTGCGTTAAGATGAAAATCCAGCAGCATTTCACGTCTGTATATCATCCGCAGGCGAATGGTCAAGTCGAGGTAACCAACCGCATTCTTGTCCAAGGGCTTAAATCACGATTAGAAAGATCTGGAGGGAAATGGGTGGAAGAGTTAAATGCAGTGCTCTGGGCATATCGCACAAACCCCAAGGAGAGCACGGGCGAAACTCCCTTTAGCCTCGTATATGGCATGGATGTTGTGGTCCTCGTAGAAATTAGTCTAGAAACTCATCGAGTGCAGAATTACAACCAAGCCCAGAATGAAGCGTTAATCCAAGATGCTCTGGATTTAGTCGAGGAGAAGAGAGACCAAGCGGCGGTGCGAATGGAACACATGCGAGGGCGGATCAGAGCGGTTTACAATAAAACAGTTCGAGAGAGGCGCTTCCAAGTAGGGGACCTGGTTCTTAAAAGAGCCGATTTGGGACAAGCTAAAGGAAATCTAGACGCCACGTGGCAAGGACCCCTCCGAGTCACCCAGGTTTTTGGCCGGAGGAGGCTTACAAGTTGGAAGAGGCTGGATGGGACAGAGGTCCCCCGCGCCTGGAATATTACCAACTTACGTAAATTTTATACATGATTGTAATTTCTCAAATTTTTGTTTATTAGATTGAATAAAATTGCAGGTCTTCTCGCAAATCAAGTGCTTGAATACGTGTTTAACGCCAGGATTGGCTAAGGCCGGATGTCCTCGATTTTACCTGACCTGATTGTCAGTTTAAAGCCAGGATTGGCTAAGGACGGATGTCCTCGATTTTACCTGACCTGATTGTCAGTTTAAAGCCAGGATTGGCTAAGGACGGATGTCCTCGATTTTACCTGACCTGATTGTCAGTTTAAAGCCAGGATTGGCTAAGGACGGATGTCCTCGATGTTACCTGACCTGATTGTCAGTTTAAAGCCATGATTGGCTAAGGACGGATGTCCTCAATTTACCTAACCTGGTTGTCAATTTGAAGCCAGGATTAGCTAAGGATGAATGTTCTCGATTTAACCTGACTTATCGGGATTGGCTAGAGCGGCTGCCCACGATTCTCCTGACCTGATTGTCAGCTTCAAGTCAAGATAGGCCAGAGGTGGTCGCCCACGATTTTCCTGACCTGATTGTTAGTTTGGGTACGCGAGTAAAGAATGAAAACCCTATGAGATAAATTCTGAATTGCTAAAACGCTGATATAAGCATATGATAAAATGGCTTGAACAAGTAAAAGGCTGATTCAAAGTTGGAGCAAAATTGAGAAAATGTGTATGAAAAGCATAAAATTCATATATTTCATTAACTGCTACACAACGCAAAAAACAGGTTGCCCACACCTTCTACGAAGGTTGGCAACTTTGATTACATAAATTTGCAGGAAACAAAAGAGATAAAACACAGATATTCATCTGGGCGAAGCACACCGATCTGAAGCCAAAGCTCGGCGAGCTCGCCAGAGCTCACGCTCGGTCTCATGCAGGCAGCGACGATATTTGTCAGATCGATCGGCACGTGCATGAGCTTCGCCAGCAGCGACGGTCAGCCGATTCACCGATTCGGCTAGATCCGCCTTCTCCTCCTGGAGTTGGCGGTTAACTTGCCGGAATTCAACCCACTCTCTTTTGTAGAAACGTTTCTTCTAACGTTTCCTCTCTAGAATCCGACAGAGATAACCAATTTTTTCCTTGAGCAAGACCAGTTGATCGGAAAGCTTGAATTTCTCCACAACCAGGGAGATGTTTTTTCTCTTCACTGTATTGAGTTCTTCGATCAAAGGAGAAGAAGACATTTTTTAGATGAATGATGAAAAAATGAAGCATGCATATACGTATTTATAAAGAAGACAAGCACGTGCTAGGGAATAAAAAGTACTAGGGTTTCCGGAAAGCCAGGAAACCCTAGAAGGCCAAAGGTCACAATAAGACAAAACACATTTTTCATTGATCAAAGAGAGTTCAGTAAAAAGATATTCTGGTAAACAAAATAGAACAGATCAGCCACACAGGCCACAACTACAGATCTGTCCCTAAGAAAACATAAGGAGAATTAAGCAGACAGGCTTCCCGAACAGCACGAGCTACATTGTAGGTTGGTTGACCCCGCTCTTCCTCATGCTTGATCTGGAGCTTGAGACACCTCTGTAAAATCTTTCGCGAACTGCGTAGACTCTTTCAAGTCACCCAAGTTGGCGAAGGTTGGGGAATTGGCCACCACCATCGCCAATGTTGGGTTGGGGGGAGGAGAAGACGCCGAGGAAGAGGAACAAAAGGTCTGGCGAATGTGGTCAGCGAAAGTCAGATCGTCCAGCAGATGGAGGCGGTCGTCTTCAGCAACGTAGGTGAAGGAGGTAGGCTCGGACGCGCCAGTGATAGGGGCAGCTCGGTTAAAAGGCAGAGAAGGATGCTCGGATACCCATTTGGCATGAGCGTCCACGCCGAGAAGGAAGAATGCCTCCGCCTCGGGAACCAGCAGGTCATAAAGCTCGAGCGATCCTAGAAAGGCCTGGCGCGTGGTAGCTCGAGTTAATTGGATCAAGCGCAGACCTTCTTCAGAGTTCAGGAATCCTAGCCTCCCTTTTGCTTCTCCTTCCGTGAGACCTTTAACTTCTCCATCGGCTTCGCCTTCAGCCCTGGCCTTCTTGGCTCTCTCCTTGAGCTTTTTGAGCTCTTCCTCGTGCAAAATGGCCTGAGCACGGGCCCTGCCCTCCGCCTCCTGTTGCGCCGTCTTCGACTCCGATAACTCCTCCTTAATCATAGCCAGCTCTGCCTTGAGCATCTCCACCTCGCCGTCAAGACCATGACACTTGGCCAACAGCTCCTTCCTCTGTTTTTTCAAGAGCTCGATCTCCGCTTTCAGATCTGTTTGCAGTAAAGAACTGCACGTTCGGGCTAGCAGAGAAGCTCTGAACACCACCGTCTAAAGGGGTAGAGCAGAGGAAAATTAGCCAAAACTTGTAAGAAGGGGATAAGGGACATGTGGTGAGTGCTTTACCTGTGCCTCGGACCGGTAGAAGGCTTCTACCAATTCGGGATCGGACATCTTGTCCGCGGTCCGGCGATCAGCGGCAGGAGCAAGTAGCTAGGCAGTTCAGGACAGACCTGTTGAAGAAGATCTGGTTAGGGTTAGAGGGGACCTGGAAGGCCTGAGGGGTTACCTCAGGGATGACTTATGGCTCAGACCTCTTTCTCTTTCGCCTCTGCAGCTGCTCTTCCTCAGGATCTTCAGAAAACGGGATCCCTTGGATTGGGGCTCCCAACTCAGGCGCGGCTTTCCTTGCTGGCTCTGGGTTTTTCCTCACTGTCCCAGAGGGAGGGACAGTAACAGGAGTGGCCTGGGTCTGCCCCTGGGCTGGATCTAAAGGGAGTGCAGCCAAGGTAACCTCCTTCAAGGTGGGAGAAGCTCCGGAGGATTCTCCTAGCAGGCTTTTCTGACCAGCCCTGGTGGCTTTCGTTGCCTTGGCTTCCAAGCGTGCCTGCAACATATTCACTGGAACAGGAAGATAGAGCTGTTAGTACTCATTAATGATGAAATTACAAGGATAAACGAATAGTCAGCATGAAATAATACCAATGCGATCTGGTAGAGGACCGCTCTGTTGTTGGGTTATGAAGAAGGTTAAGAGGTCAGGTTTGAGGACTTTAGTGATGTCCATAGGCTTGGAGTTGAGGGTTGCTATTTTTTGGGCTACGTGTGGGGGCCTCTCACCCCGGGGTAGGGAGGCCTGCTGCGGCAAGAGATCGATGGAGATAGGAGAAAAACCCCAATCTCCAGAACACTGGACGAAGAAGAACTTCTTCCTCCAGGCCTTATGGGAGGTAGGCAGACCAAACAAGAAATGGACGTTTGGTCTGGCAGAGAGATAGAAAAAGCCTGAAGAACTCTTAGCCTGAAGAACAAGAAAAGGAAATTAATGAATTTGAAAATCGGAAATCGAGGAGGGCGGGATTTGATGGGATCCTCGCATTTAATGCAAACGGTACTTTACGTGGTGAGCTGGAGCGTCAACCGCCCTAGGTCAAATCAAACGCCACCAAGTTGTCAGTTACGGAAGAGACGTGTGGGAATAGGGACCGTTTGGGAAGACAAGCCGACACCACTAATGCCAATAATTAGGACTGTTTGGCAGGCGGATATCTCGGGATTTCCCCAGTACGAGAAACCATAAAGGACAGAACGACCTCATTTATTTCAAAAAGAGCCTTAAAATATTACAAATCTACCCCAACTGTTCAGGGGGAGGAGTTGATAGGGCAATATATACGCCAGACCTGGTTTGGGGTAACTCTGACTCAGAGTAGTTAGATACATTAAGGGAGGGCTAGAACAGCTCTGTCTTAGAGAAAGATCTAAATAACCCTCCTACTGACATTAGGAATATCAGGAAGAGGTGGTTATCGCCCGTGTCCCCTCCTGAACTTAGCTATCTTGAAGAGATCACTAAAAGCTTGAGGATTATGCCGAACTGAAGTTTCAGGGACTGACGTTTAGCCTGGTTTGGGTGGCAGACCTGATTAAGCTCTCTAAGAAATAGAGCTCATCCTCACTATAGCAAGATTTGATCTGTTGAAAAGCAGGAACATAAAAGGCAAGAAGAGCTGGATAACGACAGGTCTGGTTCCTTGAATTCTGCTGGAATCTCAGAGTTGAGATAATGCGGAGTGGAGGGAGACCTGTTTCTCAGACTCCCCCAGGGAGAGACAAGTGGGACCACCTGTCAGAATTTGTTGCACAACGGTCCGAGATTCGCGGCATGTGCTCCTCAGATCCCGGCTGGGGTCCCCACTAGGAAAAACTATAAATATCTCAGCCCCAAGGCTGAGAGAGGTATGCCATTCTCTTGAGCATTCTTGCTTTCTTTGTGGAAAAGCACCTCAAACGCTTACTGACTTAAGTATCGGAGAGGTTTCCACCGGAAAACCACCGGTGGTCCTTTCTAACTCTTGTTTGTGGTGTAGATCAAGAAGGTGTTCAAGGTTATAGGCGTTCTTAACGTTGGTCATTTTTCGGGTTGAAACAGTATGTAACTAAAGTCACTAACGAATTTAACCTAAATATTTAAATATAAAAATATTTAATAATATTAATTAATTAATAAAGTTACACATGTGTTAAGAATGTACAACTTTTGAATTTTTCTAAGTATTTATATAGATTCATTAATGAATTTAATATAAATATTAATATATAAAATTATGTAAAAATAAGAAATAATAGTAAATAAATATTGATTAGACATCCGTGCAAACGAGTTGAAAATATCATATATTTTAAATTCTTAAATTTAAAAACTCTGTAATTTTCATGTATATTTTTTATATTAAATTTTTGATAAATCGTGTAACGCACGATATTAAATTATTATATAATTTCAATTTTTTATAAGTTCATTGAATAAGTTTTATTTTTTATTTGTCCATTATCATTTTTTAAATGAGTTTTACATATATATAGAGAGAGTGATTAGATGTAAACATTCATTATTGAATAATTAATATTTAAATATTTAAACAAACAAGTACCCAATATTTCCACCATAAGGCAAATAAGGCAACATTTTGAGTTTTACTTGGTATGAATATATAAACGTTGTATTACTACATAAACGCTATTGCTTTGGCTTAAATATCAACTATACTATTTTAAATTATGGTGTCATTCAGTAATATTATTTTTTAACTTCACACACAATATTCTAGGGAGGAGTAATCGAAACTGAGCAAAGGTTACGAAAAATGTGAATTACATATTAAAGATTTAAATTTTGAAAAAAACCAAAAAAAAAAAAAAAGAGGAGACATGGCAGTACAGAAAACTTAAAAAAAAAAAAAAAATGACGACGAGAGAGAGAGAGAGAGAGGACAATGGGAGAAATTGAGAAAAAAATAACGCCAAATAAATGATATATTTAAAATTTGTTACAATCTCTGTAGCATTAAAAAAACATTAAGTCAAATTTTTCCATCTTAATCCCGGCCTAAAGTTCTAGGATAGATGAGACACAACCATGGAATCAATCTTACAAATCCCGTATATCTTGGCACTAAAAACACAAGTTCCCCTTTTAGTCAAGTCCCCTATTACCGAGTCGACCTAAATTTCAACAGAATATCATCATCAAGAAAAAAAAGTCTAACAGGATCATCATATCCCAGTTCTTCAAATTCAACCATATCAGCAAATACAACAGAAAACAACAGATCTTTTAATTTTTCTTCAACGCACGCAAGTTTTGAAAAGGCGTGCCAGGAGTTTATCAAACATTATCATCACTACACGTGTATCTTCGATTATTTTTAACGGCCTAGTGGTACAAACAATACTATGTACAAATGAAAATAAAAAGTAATAATGAAGGACCAAGTAAATAAACCTTATTAATCACTCCAGTTATCTTGATCAACTGCTGCAGCCACCCCATTTTTCATTTCATCCTGCATTTTGACGAAAGTGAGATTAGTTCTGCATTATTAACATCGTAAAGAGTTTCGGTTTTAAAAACCTACCGCTTCATCAGAAATAAATCGGGTCGGGGACCAGACAAGAATTTGCCGATCATTACCACCAGTGTATAACTCCTATAAGGCAGAAGCCAATTTATTAATCACCTTGAATCATTTGAAAACAAAATAAAAAATAAAAAATGAAGGGTTAGAAAAAACACTCTCAAAACAAAACGAACCTGATCTATAGCATTGTACCAACAGCAGTTGACGCTTTCATAGTGGCCACGAAAAGTCTCCTTTGTAAGGCCAGACCAAATATCAAAGACCTATGAAATTGAGAAAACAAGTCAAGACAATTGGTCATTGACTTGAAAACACGAAATGACATATTGGAACAAATGGAGACAATATATCACTTTTGCAGTGGTCATGCATGGAACGAAGGCAAGAGTTGAATCCTGGGACACAGCCATCTGAATAGGCTTGCTTTGTTGTAGACGAGTAGTTTCAAAGTTTACAAGTGTATTGCACCCCGACTCTATATCCCATAATCTCAACCTTGAATCAGAACCTGAAAATAAAATAAGACAAAAATGCATAAAGAACTGTTATTATTATTTTGTCTACATTTTATTTGAAAAAAAAAAGGAATGTTGAATCAGAAGATTACTTCATTCAACCAGAACATCACGGACTGGCTGTAAAGCATTTAGGATATTTTACCATTATAATTGTTTGAACCTAATAATGGGATAATTCATAATTAAGAACAATCAAACAGAACAACCCAAACTCTCATGTCCAACAACAAGCTGAAAAATGATTTATGATCCACTGCACAGGAGGAGGCTGCATATATATTATTTACAATTAATGTTCTGAAAAAGTATTCATCGAATCATTCTCACTTTTTTTCCCTATGAAATCATTCTCTGTGACTGTTTAAGAACAAGCCGAAACTAACAGCAAAATTCATGAACCTAATAAATAACTAGTTGGAAGCACAACAGGTAATAACTGCGGCTCCAGTGAACAGTAAATCCCACCTGAACTTAGAAGATACATGCCATCGTCAGTCACTTTTAATCCAGTTACAACACCATAATGCCCAGTCGCACGATCATGACTTGATAACATTCCAGGATGCGATCTCTGTTTTGCGATTTTAACTTGATTAGAAATCCTAACAGCATGCGGCTTTGAGGCGTTTCCATTACTTGCTTTTCTTTGAGGAGCTTGAGCTTTTACAGATGAACTAGGGCCTGCTGAAGATTTCTGCGGAAACATCAACAAGGTTACGAGGATTTTAACATTTCACCCTTAAAGGGCAAGTGTGACGATGTGCTTGCTTATAGGTGCATCAAGTACATCGTTGTTTGTAGAGCATATAAGTTAAATACTGATGCCTCAAACATACATGATAGTGTACGTAAAAGCATGGAAACAAGGAAAAAGGTGGTGCAAAAGATCTAATACTAAATTGATTTCATATTTAATCAAATTGTCATATGATTTGTTTTGCAATTTTCCTACATTATGAAGAATTCTTATCAGAAAACAAAGATAGGCATACCAATGTTGAAATTCCCAATTAATACACTCACATATCTACCTCAGCTAAAGAAATTTCATAAATCATGACATGGAAGAATATAATATGTTAGCCGGCTAAAACTTAAGCAGGATATGTATTTTATATTTTAAACATCAGTTGCTTTGCAGAGAAATCTTACGAAATTGAAAACCTTATTTGTTGTTGGACGCGAAAGGACAGGGGGGCGCCTTCCAAACTGGGAATGGGATTGATCTAAAACACGAAAACATCCGGCCCGTCTGATGTCCCAAAAACGTATAGCACCATCACATCCTCCAGTTACCAAAACCCATTCACTAGAAGTAGACCATTCTATTGACATTACCCCATCTGTCATAACAATCAAATAATAATGAATAAAGATTTGCCACATTTTTCACATGCATGAATTTCTACTAGATCCCACACCAAACAGGTGCAACGACAAAGAAAGTAAATTTGACGGGCTTTGTCAACCTTCAAAACTGAGGTATAAGCAAGCGATATTATGTTGATGTCAGAATTAAGGAGAGCAATATTAGCATTATGCTAAGTAAGATATGCTAGGAGTAAATAACTAGTGAAGGATGGATTTACTAAATAACAAGTAGTTGAATGAAGATATATTAAATTGAGACAGTATGAAAGGACGAGGAAGTATCATGATAGGAGAATCAAAAATTAAAATTAAAAAAAAAAAAAAAAAAAAAAAAAAAAAACAGATTCCAAATCCACATATACCATAGCTAGACGCAAAAATCCCAAATACTAAACCTGGGACGACATGTCTACAGTTATCATAAACTCAAAAGGATGGCCTCTTTCCTCCTATACTCTAAAGAGATAAAAATTGATAGTTACCCAATTTCAAGAATATTGTCATTTTTAAGTTATGAATTTCAAATTTATCTTTTGCATTAGCAAGTTGATAATCACGAGTAATAGAAGGCATGGTTATCATTTAAACCCTAAAATCCAAATAAAAAGTCCTATGAGTTCTACACCATGTCAACCTTGAGATGATTTCTAACCTGCCATAATTAATGAAACCTACGTAAATATCTTATCTTATGTAATGACATAATAAAGAAGTGTTTGACTCAATGGAATCTCCAAAATGTATCTTGATTAGCATTGCATTTTGATCTTTTTAATTTTAATTCCAATATGCCTAAAGATGCAAAAGTCAAGATTCTAATTATTAAAAAAAAAACATCATTCAAAAATAACAACCAATGTTTCATTATCAATTCAATTAATATACTCCTTTCGTCTCAAAAAGATAGACCACATTACTATTCCAGGTGTCCCAAAAAGATATGCTTGTTGCTACATTTAGTACGTAGTTAATTTTATACTTACATGCATAACCCTATTTAATTATATTAAAATCACACTATTCCATTTACCTAGTTCATTAACCATATGGGCATATAGATGGAAAAGACAACACTTTTACTATATTAATCAACATTTTCTTAAACGGTCTTTCTCGAATGGAGGGAGTGTAATTACATATACATATATGTGTGTGTACGTGTTTTCTAATTTACAGTATGAAGAAGACAGTTGGAGTAAAGGGTTCACGAAATGATTTTAAAAGATGGGTCAATGTTGGCTGTTGTACCTTACGGCTTACAATTAAGATTTCTTGTGCGGAAGAACTGTAGTTTGTACCATAGTATTATGATACAGTCTGAAAGACAAGTATCAAATGCGCAAGGAAAGAGAAGCAATAATCAAAATTGCAGCGATATTATTCCTGATTAATAATTTCCATAATTCACTTTTCCTTATTTGCAATTTATATTCCTTACTATTGTTTTATTTGTTTTTGGCAAGAACCATTGTATAGGAAGTAGTTTATTTTTCTTGATTCACAAGACTTGTAATTCCCTATATAAGGGGAAATTATAATTCAATAGTGAAGGCAGAAAATTAAATCACACAGTGGGAATCAGGGAGCTTAGAGTCTCAAAGGCCCTATGTTCTTTAGTTTGCCTTTTCGTTATTCAAAGTTCTCTTTTTGCGATTTTCTGATTGTGATAATTTCGAACCCGTATCATATTAATGAGTAAATAAAAAGCAGAGCCACACATTTAACGCTAGAAGTCATAGAGCAATTCATGATTAAATCAGAAGCATGATGATTCATCACATTTGGCATACCACGATGGCCTGACAAAGTGTGAGCAAATGCACCAGAGGCAATATCACATAATCGAACTTGGACATCTTCAGATCCAGCAGCAATTAACATGTGAGATCTCGCTATTGGTGACATAGCATTTCTATAAACCTTTCCAGGCATTTTAAAGTTCATTACAACCTGCACAAGTAAATCTCAGAACTATAAAATGGCCAAAACTCTGAACACAAAGTAAGAATTACAGCCACACACAAAGATCACTTACTTGTGTAGTGTTGGTATCCCAAACATTGACATGATGATCATATGAACCAGTGACAAACAACCCTGTGTCAATTGGATACCAGATGGCTGATGATATGGCATATTTATGCCCATGCCCATGTTGCTTGTTTATGGTGAACAAAGAATTGTGCTTTGCAATTAGCCCACGTCCATAGTAACCTGTTGCACGCTGAATATCATAGACTGCAACAGTAGCATCTGATGCACCAGCCAGTAAATATCGTCCCTCTGTCAAATCAACCTGATCTTGAGATCACAACGACCCCAAAAAAGGAATTTTAAGAAAATATTACATTGCGATGAATAAAGATACTTTTGACCAGATTAGCAACAATATAAGTGCAGGGAGAGTTGAAATAGTAAATAAAAGTAAGAGCATCAATGAAGTAATTAAATAAGAGGGCCTGTTCGGACTAGCATTAGTTGAGATATTGAATCTTGGGGTATTCAGAATTCTGTGAATAGTAAGAACTCTTGTTTGTTATAGGATTCACAATCATTTACCTTTACTCTTTACTGTAGATGTCAAATCATATCCGAAAAGTGGATGATAATGAATTAATATTTTGTATTTTATGTCAAATCATATCTAAAAAATGAATGGTGTTGTATTATAATATTGTATTTAGTAGTATTTAATTATGTATTAATAGGATGGTAATAAGATATAGATTAGGAGTAAGAAATTGTTGGTTGAGTATTTGATTTTTAAGTCTTAGAACAAATGAGTATCCGGTATCCGGAATACCAATTTGGTATTCCGAACCCTGGGGCAAACATCACAATTTCAATATCTCAATCCATTTTTCTTTGTTTTCTCAATCATAGGCAATTTATATAAAGGAAAAAAAAAAAGAACCAAATTTACTAGGGAAACATAAACTTATGCATAAAAAGATCAACAAGCATGGAAATTCAATGCTTTTAGAATTAGCTAGGAAACATACAACACCAACGCTCACTTCACTAATGCATTTGTCGAAAATCAAAAGGGCAACATACATAAACAGAAAATAACATCATTCCATGAGAACAAGTGAACAACTAAAAAAAAAAAAGTTCAAATACGACATCAACAGAAAAAATAATCAGAAACCGAAGCAATAAGCAACGAGTAAAAAGGACCTGAAGAGAGTTGACCGAGCCACGGTGAACGGAGACGATTTCCTTGTAATTGGAGAGTTGAATGGTCGAAACCCTAGATTCGGAAATGCGAGCGCTGAACAAATTAGGGCGCATGTTCCCGAACTCTCTCTCTTTAATCTCCTTCCACATCGTCCTCGCATCTTTGATCTTTCTCCTCCCCAACCCACTCCAATTTTGCGCCCTCTGATTTTTCTACTCAATCAAGATTCTAACACAATAAAATTACGAATAATAAATACTTGTGCGTATATGTGGTGGATTGGATGAGATTGAACCTCCCCAATAATTATCAGATACCAGGTGAAGGATTGATGATTGTTCCAATCTCTCTGTTCACTATTTAAGTAGCAATTTGCTCATTCTCGAGCTGAAGAAGAAATACAACGTGAGGCCTTAAATCTACTTGACAGAAGAAGAAAAACCAAGAAACAATAGCCCAAGCAAAGTACGGGCTTCGAGTTACTGTGTTGTTACAGTTGGGTCTGGCCAAACGTAAACCACTGTTCAGAGTCAATGTACCTAGCCCTGAATTGGTTGGGCTGATTTAAGTGCTTATTTGGGAACCCATTTTAAAATAGACTTTTTGCAAATAAGTTTATTTAAAAAATATTTTTTTAAAAGTCCATTTTGAAGAGAGAAAATATCAAAAACTACTGCTTTTTGAATTTTTTCCTAATTTACCCTTGGTTAATTTTTTTTTTCAATTATAATTCTTTTTTCTCTTTCTTACAATATTAGTTAGAATTTATCTCAAAATTACAAGACTTTGGTTAACCTTAATTTTGGAATATCTAAAACATATTTTAGGCAGTTTATTTATTTTTGGCCATGTAAAAACCTTACCTCAAATATCACTTTTTAAATCAATTGTCCCAATTCAACCTTTTTCCATTTTGTTTTCTTTCAACCTCTCCCTCTCTTTTTCCCCATATAATTTTTACTATTGATTTAATACTTGGCTCCATGTCCCAATACATGTGCATCCATATTTGTTTTCATTTATTTTCTACTTTTATATAATTTCTTTGTCACTTCTAAACTTTGACAATAAAGAAAACTTAATTCTTAATATTTATGGGGATTGTGGGAAAGTTGAGTTACGATTATTCTTAATTCTTAATCTTTCATTCATTACCTTTTAAAAAAATATTTTTTAAAATATTCCATTTATATACAACTAATAAAATATTATTTGTTGTTTAATTTAAGTTTACTAAGATTTGCGTATTGTGCTTATATATATATATATTTTTATTTAAGTAAAATAAAGAAATGTTGATCTCTTGTTTATTTACTAGGAAATGCGTATTTTGTTCATACGATTTTTATTTATGTGAAATAAAAATTATTGATTATCTGTTTTTGTTTAACAAGTGTTTACTTTTTGTTTCATAAGTTTTATATATAAGTAAATCAAAATCAACTAAACGATGGTTTACAATATAATTAATAATAATTATAATTAATATAATTAGAAAATCAGAAATTGTAGTTAAGAGCGGTTCATAATAATCAAATAAAATTTTTAAAAGAAATTGACATATGAATAAATGGGTTATAGTTTTTACTTAGTTTGTGTAAAGGAATTCTTAATTTAATTATGGGAGATATTTATTGAATTTAATATTACATTAATTATAGGAATAAATGCAGAACTTGGAGATACTAGGAGCTTGATATGATCATGTCTGAGGTTCCTTGGATCATTCCATTCTCTCAAGATAGGAAAGACTCATAGATATTTTAAGATGGTTATCCAAATAATAATAACATATATTTATGGACTTATAGGTATAGTTAGGTAGTTGTGGAATTTATAAGTGTGGTTAAGATATATATTGAATTTTTTAACCATGAAGACAAAAAGGGAATTTCTTACCTAAATATTGATATCCATGTCATTTTCCCTTTTGAAGAAGTGTTGATTTATGAATTTTGAGTTTCATTTCCTATACTTTTGTTGAATGGACTTTTAAAATTGTTTTTACCAAACAATTCACATTTTTCACAAGCACTTTTATAAATCGCACTTTTCAAAAAGTCCATTTTCGTAGATTGACTTTTATACCAAAAGTGTTCCCAAACAAGCCCTTAAACATCCAATGCTTGTTTGGGAGATCATTTTGAAATGGACTTTTTGCAAATAAGTCCATTTAGAAAAGAAAAATATGTTTAGTGGTTATTTTAAAATGACTTTTGAAAAAGGTAACTTTTCCAAAAGTTCATTTTGAAGAAGTGTTTAATATATGACTTTTGAGATTTCTTACACTTTTGTTGAATGGCTTCACATTTTTCACAAGTACTTTTCTAAATTACACTTTTCCAAAAGTCCATTTCATAGATGGACTTTTATGCCAAAGTGTTCCTAAAAAAGCCCTTAATAACTGATAAATGATAGTTGGTAATTGATAGCGGATGATATTGATAGTTGGTAGCAGGTAAATGGTTGAACTGATTTAAACAACTGAGAGCTGATGACTATAGGTGATGAGTTTGATTGGTTGAGCTGATGACTGATAACTGATAGTTGATAGATGGTAACTAATTTTAAATTAATGATTGGTAAATTAGTTGATTAAAATAGCTGTTTAATATACCAATATAGGCTTGATTGAAAAATATTATAGAAAATATAAAATAAAAGATATAAATTATAATAATTAATAAAGATTTCTCAAAATAATTTTTTCAAAAAATAAGACAAATACATGAAAAACAATTAAAAAAACAATTATAATAATAAATAGAACATTACTTATGACTAATAAAAATATTTCCGTAAAATATAAAGTAATATATATTAATTTATATATAAGATGTTTTTTTACAATATAAAAGGATAAGAAAGGATTTTTCTCAATAAGGTATGAGCTTATTAAAAAAGTTACGATTTGTAATTCTCTAAACAGAAGCTTATTAAGCAAAATAAGTTATTATGAGCTTATTCTTGATTCTTATCAAACAGCGTAAAAGAGCTTATTGAAATGGACGATTTGTAACTTTTTATGAGCAGGAACTTATTAGGTAGAATAGGCTATCGGGAGCTTATTCTTGGTTTATACCAAATAGTCTAAAAGAGCTTATTGAAATGGAATAAGTTATGAGCACTTTCAAAAAGTTTAACCAAGTAGGGCCGATAACTAGATGGTAGCTGTTAGCTAATTTAAATTAGTGTTTGATAAACTAGTTTATTAAAGTAGTCGATTGAAGGTTAATTTACTAATATAGACATGACTAGAAAATATAAAATATTATACACAATAAACAAGAAAAACTTAAAGACTTCCCAAAATATTTTTTCAAAAAATAAGACAACCACATGAAAAATAATAAAAAAAATAATTATAATAATAAATAAAACTTTACTTATAACTAATAAAAATATTTCCGTAAAATATAAAGTAACATATTAGTTTATAAATAAGATATATTTTACAATATAAAGGATAAGAAATGATTTTTCTCAGGTAGAAGCTTATTAGAAAAAAACTACGATTTGTATCTTTTTCTGAACAAGAGCTTATTAGGCAGAATAATATATCAGGAGTTTATTCTTGGTTCTTACCAAACAGAGCTTATTCTTGGTTCTTACCAAACAGCATAAAAGAGCTTATCGAGGTGAAATAAGGTATAAGTACTTTCAAAAAACTCAACCAAGCAGGGCCTAAAGTAGTTGATTGAATGTTAATTTACCAAGATAGACATGATTGAAAAACAAAAAATATTATACACAAAAAATAAGAAAATATAAAAACTAAAAGAAATAAAATTATAATAATTAACGAAGACTTCCCAAATTATTAAAAAAAAAAAAGACAAATACATGAAAAAAAAATTATAATAATAAATAAAACTTTACTTATGACTAATAAATATTTTCGTAAAATATAAGGTAATATATTAGTTTATAAATAAGGTATTTTTTACAATACAAAAGGATAAGAAAAAAAATCCCAATAAGGTAAGAACTTATTAGAAAAAGCTACTAAATGTAACTTTTTCGAAACAGGAGCTTATTAGGTTGAATGAGCTATCAGTAGCTTAATCTTGGTTCATACCAAATAACATAAAAGAGTTTATTGAGATGGAATAATTTATAAGCATTTTCAAAAAATTCAACCAAGCAGGGCCTTATTCGTGACATACTTCTAAAATTGGGATTAAAGAAACGTCTAATAATCCAACTCTAATCATTTGTTGGAGACGATTTGTTTAAAGGGGATAGTTAAAGTGTAAAATTGTTTAAATAACTTTCTCGACCATGTTATTTATGTAGATGATTTTTATATTTATAAGGATAAAAAGTAGAAAAGAAATGTCCAAAATATCCTTAAACGTGAAATAACTAAATTACCATTTATCTATTTGACAAATTCTTACACAGTGGTTTGGTTTTCACCCATCCAAAAAAATTGCCCCATTTTTTCTTCTTATCGTTTTTTACCCCCGCAAACTCCAAAAGTTCCTCCGTTTGTAAAACCTCAAAAGAAACCCCAAAAATTCTTGCTTTCTTATTTAGGATTTTCAAATGATTGTACGTGGTCGAAGATCATCAAATGATTTTCTTTTAGCGTTTTAAAAAAATGGTGAAAGATGTGAAAAGATAAGCTTAAAGGTAGGTCTTCTTGCTTTTATTATTTATTTTTTTGTAACCATCTTTATTTTCATTATTTATGTATGATTTCCATGGTTTTAGTATATGGTGATGTTTAATTTATCTATCCTTGATAACGATTGTCCAGTCGTTATTTATTACACATAACGACACTACAATCATTATCTCTTGTTCAACTATTTTTTTTTTGTTTTTTACGATTAAGTTAAAATGTAATATGTTATGTTGTTTTTAGTCATGTGTATCTTTTATATACACTGCAGTAATTATACATTAGGCGTAATTATTTTATAATCATGTTGGTTTAATGGATAATGTTGTTTTATGTTATTTAATTATCTGTTGTTTTTATCACTTATTTCTACTTACTTAATTGGGATGTCATGTAATTGAGGATTATTTTAGTTCGTCGAAGTAATATTATGATGTCGTTGGTCTAATGGATAACAGTAGTGCAGTCGTTTGTACGTTGTTTAACTATCCCTTTTTTTCACTTGTTTTTACTTAGTTACTATGTCACATAATCAGAGATCATTTTTAGCTCATCAAAATAATATTTATAATTTTTTTTTCTTGTTTGCAGTCATGGAATCTACAAAATGGTGTGAATAAAAGTATGTCACTTTGTTGAGTTTGAAAAGAGTAGTGCGTGCAAGTGGGTATGGAGATATGTAAAGAACAAAGAAGAGAATGCAAATCCAATTTCTATTCCCAACAACGTTTCGTATTTAGAGCTAAACAATATAGTTCGGAAGCTCATAAAGTCTGACAATATTTCATATGTGATATAGTTCATGTCTCTGAACCCAAAGATGACTAGATTTCCATTCCCCCGTCCCCTGAATATTGATTCTGATGAAAAAGTAAAGTGGTATCTATCCATTTATGAAGAACATCCTCTTTGCATGACAATTGTAAAAAAAGTCGTTGAAGGAGTGAGTGATCATAGTTTGCCTGAGATTGAAACAACTATAGGATGATAGCCCAATCGATGGTCAATTTATTGATCATGGTGACGGTAGATTTGTAAATCAAGAATGGGTGGAAGTTGAATATTTGGATAGCGTATCAGATTTTGTGTTGAATAATGATGACATGGGGAATACACATGAAGAAAGTCCTGAGATCGAGAACGTGATTGAAGAAAGTCCTGAGATTGAGATGTAAGAAGAATAATTTCTATGATAGAGGAGGATCGCCTAATTTTTCCAGCACAACATGCCACGGTTACAAATGCGAGTCAATTTATTAGTTCACCTCCTCCCCCTTATCCATCTTCAGTATGAATTTCAGAGAGCGAGGACCTCAAATGTAATGATCTCTTTCCGACCAAACTACATTTAGTTGTAAAACTTTTAATGTTCTCAGTGAAGTTCCATTTCGAATTTAGAGTGGTTAAAGCAACTAAGAGCTTGTATGCAATTACATGTATCGATAAGAATTATGGATGGCGTTTGAGAGTAGTGAAGATCAAAGGTGCTGAAATCTTTGAAATTCAGAAGTATTTTGGTCATCACACTTTCTCAATGAGTGTACATCATAAAGATCACAAACATGCGACATATAAGCTAATTGGGAGGCACATATTTGAAAATATTAAGGATGCCAATAGGATTTATAGACCTAATGACATTATCAACGACATTTGTTTAAGCTAAGAGTAGCCTAAGCAAATTAAATATATAAAATAAGGAGATCAGCAGAAAAATATATAAGAAACAAGTAGGAAAAAGTGCATAAATCTCATTCCTGAAACTCGGGTCTGATCGGCCTTGACCGGATCCCTTTAAAAGTGTTAATTTCTTGATACAAGCTTTCTCTCTCTAAAACTCTATATGTGTTTTTCTCTCTAAAATTGGGATCCCTCTTCTCTCTCTCTTAAAGACGCTATTTATAGTTTTCCCTCCAAACCCTAATTAGATGAGTGTCACCACCTTAGTGGTCACCGACTTACTTTGGGAAAAAGTTAACCAAAATCCTAACCTTAATAAGACACATGGCCCTACTTCATTGACTACTAACTTTTTCTAAACCAAGGTTGTTAACCTTTATTACTGATTAATATGCTTTTGTGGTTATTTTTAGTAGCGTTTTAGTATCTTTTTATCAGTGTTTTTGGTATAAGTTGGACCGTTCGAGCTTAATTTCGTACATTTAGATTTCCGACTTATTTTACCGTGTTTTGATCTAATTGATGCAAAATAAGTGATTATTGGATGTTTTTCACTTTACAGCTAAGTACCCGGGAGTGTTCAGCGCGTTAGGGATAAAGTACAATGATCGAGAGGTGAAGATCGAGCTTTCCGGTGAAAAGTAGCAAGTCGTGGAGTTAATGGTTACTCCTAACGGTTGTACCAACYGTTAATACCAACCATTAGTCTTAACCATTAGTAGCAGGCCCGAAAGACAGAAAAGAGGCTAACGGTTGCTCTAACCRTTAGCAACCAACYGTTAACGGGGCCCAGAATGCAGCAGACAGGCTTTTCRGCCYAGATCACAGAAAACCCTATAAATACCTCTTTTAATCCGAATTTCGGGTAGCTAGGTCTGCATATACGCCTTCTAACCCTAACTTCAGAGCAGAATTCGAGGGTTTCAAGACGGACAACAACTACAAGACGCGACGATCAAGGAACGACGAGGAATCGACGACTACGAGTTCTCGAGMCATTCAAACGTCGATTCATCCATTGGAGTCCTGTTCGCTGCGTCCTCCCTTCGGAATAGCCGAAGATCTTATAATTTCCAGTAGCTTAAACGAGTACTTTGAACGTTTATTCAATCTTCTTAGTTTTTTTTCATTATTAGTTTTCAACGTTTAGAATATTGCTTGGTTTGGATTTGTTGAACTATYTGGTTGATCGATCTTAGTTTATATTCCGTAATTCATGTTTTATATTGGATGTGTGGTATCCTGTTGGTTTGGAATTAGTTCATGCGTGCAGGTTCACAGTTTGAAAAATCTGGGTTGTTAAAGGTTACAGCTAAAGGTTACTCCAACCTTTAACAGCTTCAACCATATACAATTTTCCTTCCAAGCTCTCTTTTCTTTTTCTCGGCCTACACCATGGAGGCATTTGTCGAACGTGACGAGTATGATAAGATGATGAAGAGTTTGGAGGACGCAAGGGAAGAATTGAAGAAGTTGAAGATGGAAAATCGTGATCTCAAATTTGAAAAATTGAGATCTCACTGGGAGGCCAATAGATGCGAAAACTTTTGGAAAGCTGAACAGCTAAGAGCTCATAACTTTTTACAGGAGATCGAGAGGCTTAAAAAAATTATTTACAGAGCTGGTCTACCTGTATTCCCGGAGCATATGCCACCAAACGAACCCGAGGGATCCTCCGAAAGCTCGAGTTCAAATAATTCCAAGAAATCGCGAGATGATTAGCTAATTTTAGTTAATTTCTGTTTTAAGAGGGTGGGGGTCATTTTGTTCGAGTTTTAATTAATCGCTAGTTTTTATTTATGATCGTATGCAGTTAAGCTCAATTTTTAATTATTGCAAATGTGTTATTTTTCCCGTACAAGCTACTTTTATTTTCAATTTCTCGTATCACGACAATTTTTACGCACTGAACTCTTTTATCTTTTTTTTTTGGTTTGTCGTAAGTTTTGAAAATTGCAAAATATGCGCTCATCCGCTGTTAGATTGTGCAGT
>BMAC01001203.1:133580-147619 GCA_014905375.1 Phtheirospermum japonicum | reverse complement strand
ACTGGGCTCGAGTGGTAACGACGCTCGGTTTGGCAAAAACGAGTATAGAAGCTTCGATTCAGGCACAATATTTGGTCCTAATTGGCCTTTTGTCTTTGAGTAGTTTGATGGTGGGGACTAGCTTGGCTCGAACGCTAAATTTGGTCCTGGAGAGCAGTTTGACGCAGCCCGTGAATTTAGAACAAAGGCAAAACTTGACTCGAGCAGCATGTACGGTCGGGCAGACCTTCCTGGTCTATCGGTCCACATGGTGGTGTGGATTGGATCAGAGATTTAAGTTCGGACTGTACAGGGACTCCTGTGGATGAGGTAAGGCCTTACGAGGGTGTGCTTCCTAATTTGGTTCGACAAAAATTGGGAGCATATGTCACTACAAAAAAAACCCGGCAATACTGGCGGAATTACTGGCGGCCAAAAGGCCGCCAGAAATGCTGACGGATATGCTGGCGGAAAAATTTGCTGGCGGTCATGGCTGTCAGTATTTCTTCCCATCAGCATCCCCTCAGGGATAGGGCGGGAACTTATCCCACGTAACTATCCTGGCGGCCATGCCCGTCAGGATATTTTTTTGATTAAAAAAAAACAAAAAACAAATATGCTGACGGCCATGCCCGTCAGCGTGAAATTTTTAATTAAAAAAATAAAAATATATACGCTGACGACCTTGCCCATCAGTGTATAAGTATAATCCTGACGGCCCTGCCCGTCAGGATTGTAACCCTAAAAATTGGGCATTCTCCTTCCCCGCCTCATTCTGTCAAATGCAAGCAAAAAAAAAAAAAAAAAAAAACCAGACGCCGCCCCGCCTCAAAGCTCATCGCCGCCCATCGCCGACCGAAGGTGCCATCGCCATCCACCGTACAGCCATCGCCGCCCCCCCTGTCCATCAACCCTCTGCCCCCGTCGCCGAGCCATCGCCGCCCCCTGCCCCCCGTCGCCGAGCCAGCCCCCCCCCCTGCCCAAGAATCCCAGACGCCGCGCCGCCTACCCGTTCCCCTTGCCTCGCCGCCAAGAAGCCCAACCGCCCAACCGTCTGTCACCGAGCACAGCCATCGCCGCCTGCCACCGTCGCCGCCCCACTGTCCGTCAACTCCCTGCCCCCCGTCGCCACCAATGTAATTTATTTATTTCAATTTTAATTTTATATTTTTATATATTTTTGTATATTTGTATTTGTTTGTATATTTTTTTATATAATTATTGTTTATTAATTATTATATAATTAGTTTTAAATATTAGGGTTTAGTGTTTGTTTAGGGATTAGGGTTGAAAGTTGGGCTAATTAGGAATTTAATTACAAGATTAGGGCTAAAGTATGAGTTTAATTTAGGTTTAATTTAAAATTATGGTTTCATTTAGTGTATAAATTAAAATTATGTAAAAGATTTATAGTTTAAAATATGTTTTTCTTTAAAATATTTTTTTTAAAAATAAAAATCTATTTTTTTAATAAAAATTTGTTTTTAATTAGGGTTTAATTTATGTTTAATTTGAAATTAGGGTTTAATTTAGGAATAATCACCTAATTAGGGTTTAATTTAGGGATAATCACATAATTAGTGATCAATTTATGAATAACTATATAAGTAGGGTTCAAATTATGAATAATTATATAATTAGGGTTAAATTTAGAAAACCCCCTATAATTAGGGTTCAAATTACGAATAATAAATTAACTAAGGTTCAAATTAGGAATAATCAATTAATTAGGGGCCATTTTAGTAATAAATAAGCTTGTGTAGATTCTGGAGTATACTTGTCTATATAGAGCGCACACAGCACCCGTACAGAGGATCGTTCCCCTTGCCTCGCCGCCAAGAAGCCCAACCGCCCAACCGTCTGTCACCGAGCACAGCCATCGCCGCCTGCCACCGTCGCCGCCCCACTGTCCGTCAACTCCCTGCCCCCCGTCGCCACCAATGTAATTTATTTATTTCAATTTTAATTTTATATTTTTATATATTTTTTGTATATTTGTATTTGTTTGTATATTTTTTTATATAATTATTGTTTATTAATTATTATATAATTAGTTTTAAATATTAGGGTTTAGTGTTTGTTTAGGGATTAGGGTTGAAAGTTGGGCTAATTAGGAATTTATTACAAGATTAGGGCTAAAGTATGAGTTTAATTTAGGTTTAATTTAAAATTATGGTTTCATTTAGTGTATAAATTAAAATTATGTAAAGATTTATAGTTTAAAATATGTTTTTCTTTAAAATATTTTTTTTAAAAAATAAAAATCTATTTTTTTAAATAAAAATTTGTTTTTAATTAGGGTTTAATTTATGTTTAATTTGAAATTAGGGTTTAATTTAGGAATAATCACCTAATTAGGGTTTAATTTAGGGATAATCACATAATTAGTGATCAATTTATGAATAACTATATAAGTAGGGTTCAAATTATGAATAATTATATAATTAGGGTTAAATTTAGAAAACCCCCTATAATTAGGGTTCAAATTACGAATAATAAATTAACTAAGGTTCAAATTAGGAATAATCAATTAATTAGGGGCCATTTTAGTAATAAATAAGCTTGTGTAGATTCTGGAGTATACTTGTCTATATAGAGCGCACACAGCACCCGTACAGAGATTGTCCTCCTCAAACGCCCTTTCCATGTCGACTGACGCCCCTTCAATCGACGCTTCAGAACGTAACGTCGGCAGTGCGTCGGCCTTGCGTCGACTGACGCGGATCATGGCTCGTGTCGACGGGGCATCGACGCTCGCGTCAGTCGACGCGACAGAGCGTCTATCTCCGTTTCTCGATCTTTTGCTACTCGTTTCACCGAAAAGCTCGTTCTCCTATTCTTGAACATCGAACTTCGTCTATTACGCGCTGAACTCTTCCGGTTACTTTGCTGTAAGGTGAAAACAATGAAATATCACCTATTTGCATCAATTACGATTAAAATACGGTAAAATAAGTCAGAACTAGAAAAATACGGAATTATGCTTAAATCGTCCAACTTATACCAAAAACAAATAGAAAAACGTACTAAAAAGCTAATAAAAATAAGGACAAATCTACTCTAATCAACTACCCCACGCTGAATTGGTTTGTTCGTCCTCGAACAAACGATAAATTCAAAGTATAACTAGAATGAAAATAAGTTCAAGCAGTGAGTCGTGCTATGCTACATACGTAATTTTGAAAATATAGGTACAAGTCACGCAATGTCAAACACTTGACCATTATTACATTGTCGTTTCAAAAACAAAATCATGCTTCCTCACTAAGGATAATATATAAGTACGCACAAAAGCACTGAAGTATTTTCTGCATGGGACGTGTATACACTCAAATCATACAATTACAAGTACAGTAAATAAGCACAGAAAGTCAATCTCTTTTCAATCGCAAATTAAGTGTGCTGTCAAAACTAAGAATTAATAAAGGTCTTTATGGGTTGTAGTGTAAGGCTCTTTGGACGGGTATGGAATATATAAGTCGTGTGTCTAAATAACTCACCCAACCTAAACTAATCACGAAGCAGAATTGCTTCACCTCGTTCAAAAAATAAAAATACCTCACTAAACACTCATAACGTAGCCTTCAACTTAGGCTATTTCTCAACTCGTAAACCGTAAAACCGACTTGTCGCTCAAACCACTTAAACACAATTGAAGATTATAATGTGCTTCTTATTACAACTTAACTCTTTGCCTTTTAAACATTAGGCTTCATAAGAAAATAAACAATAAACTCAAGCCTTAATTAAAGCGCATAGGCAGTTAATCAACACTATCCACCATCCTTTTTTTAATTTTTTCTTTCCCCCCTTTTTTATTTTTTATGGGGTATTCTTTTTCTTCTTTTTTTTTTCTTTTTTTTTCTTTTTCGGATGGTGGCCCTTAATTACAAAAATATAAAAATCATAAATTCCTAATAAAATTTCCAAGACACTTACAACCAATAGAATAAAGAACTCCTACCCCACGCTTTTAATGGGTTAGTAGGGGTCTCAAAAACACTCATGGCTAAAGGAAATGGATTATTTGGCTATGATTGGCTCATTCGGAATTTATAGTGGCTAAAATTTATGGATATGGTCGGAAATAGGGTTTTTCTGTGCCTTAACGTCATTTTCAAAGTCAACTACACACAGCGGTTTCAAAGAGATATCAAAACTGAAACTTATTCAAGAACATGCAATGATGATAATCACTCAGGCTACTCACTGGCTTTTTGCACGAATTTTTTTTGAATTGACGCTTCTTTTTAGGTTTTGCGAAATCAATTGCATCCAAGTACCATTTTACAATATATAAATAATAATTTGAAAAATTTAATGCACTTATGCAAGCTCAAAGAACTAGAACAAATAATCATACATAGTCAACTTCGACAGGCATGCCATACAAACACAATTAAACGTAGAAATAGCGATCAATCACGCTTACAAATTAATGCATTTCAAAACAAAGACATCAAATTGCACTTTAAATATAAACCATACTCAACCACCCCCCTCCCTAAAAACTTGGCAATCTCTTGATTGTCATAAATATTAAAGAAAATAAGAGTATGGGAGATAAGAAAACATCCCTGAAACTTCGATGGTCGAGTCTCTCCAAAAACGCTTTTGCAATTATCCTTCGTCTCAGACCGCGCGACTAGATTATCCTGAACAAACCTATAAAAATAAATAAAACAAACAAACAAAACATGATTGCGATCAATTGCTACGCGCAAGTGCCCGGTGGCACGTCTTTTTGGATTTGAAACTGCCAGATTGCGGCCAACATCGTAAATGGCTGGGTTGCAGCTCATCCAAAGGTTGCCGGGCTGCGGCTAACTTGGGTCGGATTGCGACCTCGATCGATGAAATCATCATTTTTCCCTGATTGTTGCGGTAAGCAGTAGGTTCAGTTGTTGATCGTCATCGTTAACGCCTCGAGTGGAACTAGCGGTAAGGCCTTGCGGTAGCGAGCTTCCGCTATATAACCGTTGTCCAGAATAGTCGATTTATCATATTTTCTGCACATCAACACACACATAAACATACCACGACAATTGACACAATATAAAAAGACAGAAATAAAATAAAAGAAAATAAAGAAAATAAAACAAAAACTAACTAACGCTTGGGTTGCCTCCCAAGAAGCGCAACATTTAACATCATATGCTCGACACAATTACTTGATCAAATTCTAACTCGTGGTGGTTCCACGAGCTCCTTCTTGCTTCTATCTCGACTCTTCATATATTTCTCGTAATAAGGCTTGAGTCGATGCTTGTGGACTTGGAATCCCGTCTTTACATTTTCATCGTATAGAGTGGCAACTCCATACTCATCCACCTCCTTTATTAAAAACGGTCCACTCCATGCAACTTCAAAATTGTTTGGATCAAACTTACGATCGGAATTATATAGCACTAGTTGACCAACCTTGAACTTCTTGTTAAAAACTTCGTTCGACTTCTTTGCCGTCCAACCCTTGCTAGATGCCTTTCCCTTGTTCTTTGTACGTTTATAATTCTTGTAGGGGTCGAGGGAAACACTTCTTGAACGATTATGCGGTGGCTTCGTCTCCTCTAGGTTCAAACTTCGAACGATCTCGTTGTGGTCTCAACTCCACTTTTGGCTCGTTTTGAGGCACGTCAAACCGCATGGGCACTCCATCATCAAATGCCTCTACATTATCCAACTCTTCAATCGTGTCGATGTTCAGGAGTTCATTCACACAAGAATCTACTAAATCAACAGTAGAACATTTGTCCTTTATAAATGGAGCAGGAGTCTTGTGATTATCTTGAAGTTAAAACGTCGCCGTTTCGCCTAAGACGGACATAGTCACCCTCCTTTTGTTTATGTCGATCACTGTGCGCGTTGTAGACATGAATGGACGTCCTAACAAAATGGTGTGTTCTCGATCCTCTCTTTGTACGTCACCAACATCCATAATGACAAAATCCACCGACACAACTAGCTTGTCTACTTGTACTAAGACATCCTGCACAATCCCCAAGGGTAGCCTTATCGTTCTATCCGCCAATTGTAATCTCATCGTGGTCGGCTTTAGCGGTCCTAGGTCAAACTCCTTGTAAATTGAGTGGGGCATCAAATTTATGCTAGCGCCAAGATTGAGCATCCCTCTTGCTGTTTGTCCATTCCCGAGAGAAATAGTTATGCAAAAACTCCCGGGATCCTTTTCTTTAGGTGGCAATGGTTTCTTAAATATATCTCCAACTTCTCTTATCAAAGCTACAGACTGATTTGTAGCCAAACGCCTTTCCCTTGATGCTAGCTCCTTGAAAAACTTCACAAATGCTGGCATTGTCTTTATCACCTCTATCAGGGGGAGGTTAACATTGACATTTTTCAATAAGTTATATAGCTCCATGAATTTTTATTCTCCTTGGCCGGACGTAGGCGACTTGGGAAGGGAACATGATCATAAACAGTCAACTTCTTGGGCGGCGAATTTAAGGAATCAATGGGGTCTTCAGCTGTTGTCGGCCTCGAATTATTTGGATTGGAAGATTTATGCATTAGATCAGCCGAATTGGTTGCATCTGCTTGTGGTTGGGTTTCAGCCTCCTTCTTGTCTTCCTCCTTTTCTAGCTCGATGCAGTTATCCACTTCTTTCCCGCTTCTCAGCACATGAATAGCCGAGGCTTGTTCTGTTTGGCTTGGAAGAGTATTTTTCTCCTTCTTCAATAATGCCATGTCAGTTGCCAATTGTCCTACCATTATCTCCAATCTTCTTAGTCCTGACGAATTTTCAAGAGTGCTTCTGGCCATTTCATCCATCATCGTTCTCAATTCTTTCATATCATCTCGAACTTCGTTCATTTCCTCCTGAACATGTGTGAGGCCGTCTCGGTTCCGAATAGTTTCGGCAACTTGGTTTTGTTGCCAGACTAAAAGTCGATCAGTCGACTGAACTGTAGTAGGTGTTTGCCCTTGCACATGGAAATTATTCGGGGGCGGTGGTAGTGGTGCTTGCATGTGTGGTGGTCTCTGCCCCGAATGTTGTTGATTCGAATAGTGCTGGATGGCGTTGACGTCCCTTCGTTGTTCGTTGTTGAATGGGCACATATCGGCTAAATGTTCGGGGGATCCGCATTGGTGACACATCGCATTAGTCTTCTTCGAAGAGGCCTTGCTTGCCCGCTCGGCCTTCCAAGCTGCCAATTTCTCCTCAAATATCTCTTCGCACTTTGCTTTGACTAATTTTCCATCATCTAAGTTAGGATCAGGGATGGAAATCTCATTAACTTTCAATTTATGAGGCCGAGAGTTGGTTTCTCTAGGTTTTTCACTCAGTTTCTCCAATACTCGTTTTGCCTCGCGGGCCGTTAAATTACCAAAATCTCCTCCTGCTACTATTTCAACTTGGCTTTTCCCCATGGGCGACAAACCATCAAAGAAAAACTGATTAATTATCTCGGGGGAATAGCTATGATGGGGGCATGCTTGTAAAAGTGATTTGTAACGCTCCCATGTTTCATGAAATAATTCTCCCTCCACTTGTTCGAAGTTAGCAATCTGCCTCCGAATTTGTCCCGTTGTTTGTGCCGAATAGTATTGATTTAGGAACTTCTCGCTTATCATCTCCCAATCAGTTAATGACCTTGGTTCTAAGGACAGTAACCATGTCTTCGCCTTGTCTTTCATGCTATAAGGGAAACAAATCATTTGCATCTCCTCCCGATTTAGGCCATGACCTACAAATCTGCCTACTTCATTGATAAAGTCGTTCAAAAATGCTAAAGGGTCTTCGTGGGCATTTCCGTGAAAAGTCGGAAGTAAATTAATTTGATGCGGTTTAATCTCTACTTCCCTTGCAGCTGGGCCAAGTACACTAGCAGACCCATAAAGCACAACCTTCGGGCGTGCCAAATCTCGTTGTCGAGGCGCTCGATCTGCCCTTGGTTCCCTAACTTGGTCATTAGCTCTCTCATAGTGGTCTTCATGCGCGTAATGGTGCTCACGCTCGTATCTCCTTTCGAAATTATTTTGCTCGTAACCATGATCTTGATTCTCCAACTAATCATTCACGTGCCCTTGATTGTTAGCATACGCGTTATGCTGCAGAAAATCTTCCTTCCTAATTGCCACGTTCTCGATGTTGTGTTGGTGAATAGCATTGTTGTTCATCTCTTCGTTGTGCCTCGTATTCGCCATGTTGGGTTGGTGACCGATTACGTTTGCTGCTGGTCGACTCCTTCGTTTCTCCCCGCATCTTGTCTCGCAATAATGAGGCGTGGTGGTGATCTCGGTGGTGAATCGCCGTTTAGAATCGGATTCTCTTCTAACATAATGTCGGAAGCTTGATCACAAGCGAAATTAGTTGTTGTTGAGGAATCATCATCGGGAATAAAAATGGGTCTTGGTCTCAGTGGATTTGAACGGTGGATGTTGTCAATGAATGGTACAAGGTCGCGTTGAAGTGATCACCTTCCTTGCATAAACTCAACAATACATCAACGTACCAAATGGCAAAGACCAAGTAAATAAAAAAAAACAAAAAAAACTAATAAATCAAAAAGAAAATAAAACAAAAAACATCTTTAATTCCTACTCGTTGCTTCCCCGGCAATGGCGCCAAAATTTTGATCCAAACTTTTGTGCACCCCTTTTTATTAATTAATCTAAAAGCACGTAAGTTTGCTCGCAAAAGTACGAGGTACTTGTAGGGTGATAAGTTTGACTCGAGTCGTATCTCTCGAGGAAACAACTGTTCGGTCTTTCGGATGTTTTTCTCAATTTACGAACTAAAATAAAATACATGTACATTTGGGGTTTTAAAAGATGTTGAATTGATCATTATAAACTAAGCAGAAATTAAACTAAAGATAATTCAACTAATTACTCTAAATTATATTACCAACTACGAGCAATAATTATCTATAGAAYGCTACGAATTAATTCTAATTAATGAAGCTAAGAACATGAATATAAGAAATTACCATGAAGCAATTGTATCATATGAATCTAAGAACGAATAACTAAGCATAAATCAATCGCATAAATAAACTAAAGTAATCCAATATCCAATATCCAATACTCAAGCATGAAACGATTAAACTAATTATTAAAACTAGAATTAACTAAGAAATTAACTAAGCAATTAACTACGAAATTAACTAAGAGTTTAGAGTACTTATTGGAACTAATGAAAGCAGTAAAAAGCTCCAGCTATTCCGGAGTTTGAACGTTGATCTTGGGCGAAGAATGAATCCCGAACTCGAATTCGATATTTTGGACGCGTTGTTCTTCGATCCTTGATCGCCGTCTTCAAATCTCATTATGAGATGTGGGATTATGTTTATTCTGAGCTAAGAAACCCTAGGTGGTCGTGTATCTTTTTAAAAATTTGAAATATGGAGGGTTTATATAGATATTGCAAGTCTTGGCGCACACGAAACCCTAAAATCCAAATTCTGGGCCGTCGCGTCGACGGTGCGTCGACTGATGCGGGCTTGCATCGACGCTTCAGAGAATTGCGTCGACCTTGCGTTGACTGATGCCCCTTCAATCGACGCTTCAGAAGGTTGCGTCGACCTTACGTCGACTGACGCCCCTTCAATCGACGCTTCAGAACGTAGCGTCGACAGTGCGTCGGCCTTGCATCGACTGACGCGGATCATGGCTCGCGTCGACGGGGCGTCATCGCTCGCGTCAGTCGACGCGATAAAGCGTCTGTCTCTGTTTCTCGATCTTTTGCTACTTGTTTCACCGGAAAGCTCGTTCTCCTATTCTTGAACATCGAACTTCGTCTATTACGCGCTGAACTCTTTTGGTTACTTAGCTGTAAGGTGAAAACAATGAAATATCACCTATTTGCATCAATTACGATTAAAATACGGTAAAATAAGTCAGAACTATAAAAATACGGAATTATGCTTAATTCCGTACAAGAGGATGTTTTACTTTCCTCTAACGGCCCGCCTGCAGAGGTTGTACGCATCTAAAACAACGGCAAAGGATATGCGGTGGCATGCAGAACATACGGTAGAGGATGGTGTCATGCACCACCCGTCAGATTCTGAGGCTTGGAGGCACTTCGATCAAACTCATCCAGAGTTCGCCGCTGAAACTCGAAACGTAAGATTGGGTCTATGTACAGACGGATTTCAACCTTTTGGAAGTTTCGGAAAATAATACTCTTCGTGGCCGATGATTGTCACACCATACAATTTGCCTCCATGGATGTGCATGAAAGAGCAGTATATGTTTCTCAGCGTTCTCGTCCCGGGCCCACAAAACCCCAAAGATAAGTTAGATGTTTTTCTACAACCATTGATTGAGGAGCTGAAACAGCTGTGGTCCGACGGTGCTCTCTCGTATGATGGTATCTAAAAAATAGAACTTTCAGATGCGAGCGGCCCTTATGTGGACCATTAGCGACTTTCTTGCATACTCGATGTTGTCCGGTTGGAGTACGGCCGGTCGAATGGCTTGTCCGTACTGCATGGAGCGTTAAGATGCTTTTACCCTGCAAAAGAGCATGAAACAATCATGGTTTGATAACCATCGTAAATTTATAGAATGTGATCATCGACTTCATAAAGATAAAAAAAAATTTAGAAGGGCTGCAGTAATTCTTCCCACCTCCACCGCCGATGTTCGTCAGCTCCAGACGTAGGTGCAGTCCCATCAGGAGCAGCTTGAGCAGCTTCAGCGGATCAGCGAGGAGCAGACGCTGGAGATTCAGCGGATCCGTGGAGGAGCAGGAGCGTTCATAGTTGAGGCTCCAACATCATATTGAAGAAGCTGTTGCTCAGGCCATGGCTCGTTGGCCTCCCCGTGATCCGGATGGTGGGCAGATTTAGATATGGATGGATAGTTCAGGATTTTGTTATACATTCGTCAGATGAATTGATTTTTAGTTATTGAATGATTTGTTTTGATTTCTTTATTAGTGGATAGTTTATTTTGGATTTATCTAAAATTTTATCTGTTTATTATTTTTAATTTAATTATTAATTAATATATCAGAATTACAACAAATTGTTGCCAGGAAATCAGTGTAATGTTGAATGCAAAAACCATGAATGCTGACGACGAACCCGCCAGGAAGTCCTGGCGGGCCCTTCCGCCAGTAATGCTGACAGCCGGTCCAACCACCAGGAATGCTGACGGCCACCCCGCCAGTATTTCTTGGCGGTTGGTCCCGCCAGGAATACTGGCGGCACACCCGCCAGTAAAGCATCAGATATTCCTGGTGGGTCAAACCCGACAGGAATACTGGCGGGATTATCCGTCAAGGAATCCGTCGGCATTCCTGGCGGGTACATTTTCCTGCCAGGATACTAGAATCCTGACCACAAAAATACTGGCGGCCATTTTCCATCAGGAGGTCGTCAGTATTTCATATACTGACGGAATTCTGACGGATTTGGCCGTCAGAACTGCCGGATTATTTTTTTGTAGTACGTGGCCGACGCATGTAGACTGGATGCTCAAAGATCTCAAAAAGGAGAGAAGTGCTCCAAGGCCACTAAGAGTAAATTTGGTCCCACAGTGGCTCAACCCAATGAGTCTACTCCTCCTCATTATCGGAAGAGGCCAGCTCCGTTGGAATGGGAAATTTGGAGTTAGGGATTGCTGTGCAGGGCAACTCCTTAACCGAGAAACACATAGAGGAGTATCATGACAAGTATTTCGTGCCCGACGATGTGCACTTGTTCCCTTCCATACCAAGCCGAGCAGATACATCGTCCACCTACTTCTTGCACCACGCTATTTCGCGATAGCTTGAAGTTCGGTCCACTCTCACCTTGCGTCACACATTTATTGAGGAGGTGAGGTATTCCTCTTTTTAAAATCCATCTTTTATCATTGGCTCGTATCCTAGGAATTGTGGTTATATTCATCAAAAATGGTTCGCCAATTCTTACCTTTGACAATCTTAATTGGTTATATCAATGGAAGCTTTCGGGAGGTCGGGTCGGGCTGGTTTTATGCCTCAGTTCAGGACGGTGTGTTTAAGGCTTTGGTGTTGGGTATTTTGGAGAACCTATATGTATGGAGGCTATATTGGTTCTATGTAGGACGTCACTGGCAATCGCGAAGACTCGACAAGTGTGTTTGCAGCCCGCCTCTTACACTTGTTTTCGATATTGGCCGGTATATATCCTCATTCTTCGTAATCCCTCATTATTTTCTTTTGCTTGCAGTTTGCTTGGAGATTGTTGAACCTTGAGTTCATTGAAAACTTATACACCATTCTGTGTGTTCGGACCCTGAGCCATGACATTAGGGGAAGCTTTTAGATCCGATAAAGTGTTACAAGGCCAGTTTGCGAGTCCTTCCTCCTGATGTGGGTCTTTGAACGAGTTCTTCCTGGTATGATTATCAGTGTTTATTGGGCGTCAGGTCAGCTCCTTGTGGTGTGGGCGGCTCGACCTTTTTTTTTGGTTGGATCGGCTTATCATACCCTTTTTTTATGTCAACCTTAAGGTCGGTTTTTGGCTCTTGATGTCCTTTATATCTTGTAGTGTTTTACCCCTTTTTTTGATCGGACCAAAGCGATGAATGCGTTAAGGAATCTAAGAGGTACATGGCTAACCTAAAAGCTAAATATTCTGCTAGGGCGGGGTTATGCAGGCAAACGGAGGAGGATGACTTGGTCTGATGGTGTGCCACCGCTTCCTGAAGTCGAGCCGACCGCACCTCTTACTGTCAGTGAAGGAGAATCTTGTGGGAAGCCCCTTGACATCGATCCCGAGCCTGAACCTGAGTTTGTCTGTTGGGGCGGAGGGGGGGGGGGGGGGGGTCTCACTCTCATCCCCCGGCTGGCGAGCAGGTCTTCCTGGTGGCATATGCACCATATCACGATGGAGGCTCCTCGTATGGTTTGGGTTTTAATGAAGCGGCTGATTATGCTTGGGCCACCGGACCTGTACAACTAGGTCTCTAGCCTTCTGTCTTAGGAGAATTTCAATTTTGCTGAGATAGATCTGTGTCGAGCTTTGGGCTCCATGATGCTACTACGTCAGGATTTTCCAAAGCTCCGGGAAATTCATGCTCGGGTCCAAAGTGATCATCAAGCTCTGCAGTAGATTCATGCAGTATGTAACTAACCTCGTCCTCGACCGAGACCACTAGATTGAGAGGGCCCAAAAAATTCAGGGTCAATCCTTAGTCGAGGCGATGCATTCAACTGAAAGGGTGCTTGACGAGCTGAACACACTAAAGGAAAAGCATGTCAAGCTTGTGAGAAACCACATCGAGTAGGTCGACGTGGCTTATGGGAAGGGGAAGATAGATGGAGATTTGTAATATGAGGTTGAGATTATGGGTCCGATGATTAGCGCTTCCTACTTCCCACCATGTAAAAGGCTTATGACATGCTTTCGGGTGGTCCTTCTCTTCTAGAGCTTGTGAAGCATATTGCCAAGAGGAGGACCTAGCTTAGGATTGGTGTATCTGACAACGATATGGATGATCCAGATGAGGAGGCTGAGGAGATGGATGACGGGGAAGTCTTAGATGGTGATGATTAGATGTTTGGTTTGTTTTCTGATCGACCTGTTACTTTTGGAAAGCCTAACTTTTGTTGTTTTCAATTGGGCTCACTTTTGGGTGGCAAATTTTAATGTAACGAACTATTATGAATATTATGATTCTGGTTACTTCTTTTTCTTGACCAATTTTCCTTTTTGGTAATTTTATTTTCTTCAACTTAGAAATCTTTATCATCAAGGTGGATGTTTCAGTGAGGTCGGCAATAGTAGATTGGCCATTTCATCATCATTTTCTTTATCGACTTGACATTATGTTCTGGTCGGCTAAGTTGGTTGGTAAATCTCAGAATTAGGCCTTTGGGGTGTCTCATGGCCTTGAGGTTTTTTCGATCTACTTTTGCTCTTAATATGCTTATTGAGCCGACCATGTGTTGAGGTCAGCTTCATTATATTTGGGTTGTCGAGTTCCCCTTGGCTATTTGCTTTGAGATTTCTTTAGTTTCTTAGGAATGTTTTCAAGGCCTTGAGTTGGCTTTTCTTTCCTTGGAAATCATTTCTTGGGTGCCCATTTGGGGCGCGATGTTGCTCTGATGATATTGACTTTGTCGA
>BMAC01001203.1:88825-133555 GCA_014905375.1 Phtheirospermum japonicum | reverse complement strand
TAAATCGTCCAACTTATACCAAAAACAAATAGAAAAAACGTACTAAAAAGCTAATAAAAATAAGGGACAAAATCTACTCTAATCATGCACTGAAATTGTAGCGTGCACTATGAGAACTGAGGGGGAGATGCCTGCCGAAATTTTGAATCTAAGAAAAATGCATATTTTTAATATAATACATACTACTAAACGTGACGTTCTTGAATGGGATAGAAGCCTTACCAATTACAATTCGAATTACTCATTCTTCTCATAATGCTGGCAAAATTTTGCCACCTTCTTTAATTCTAGAACACGCTTAACACTCAAAAATCTTAGGATGGGCTGATGATCGTAGTTGGATGTACAAACGGAATATTTCTGGATTTCTAAATCCGGCGTTCGTGGCCTGGTGTAGATAGTTTCGTACAATTTGCCACTCACGCATGATTCTGCAGAGAGGGACGGTGATAAACTAAAATGCCCTTGCCCACGCAACTAAGTGTAGGAACTCTAGTTATAGGACTATCGATGAGATAAAATGTCACATCGGTACTAAAGGGTTCATTGCTGATTACTACATTTGGACTCATCACGGGGAAACAGATCACGTCTCATTGCCTGCTGATATTGAAATTGGGGGATCATCATCAAATGCGTACGTCGATATGGTGCAAGATGTTGTCGGTCCTAATTTCGACATGAATGACATTGAGTTGGATGAACCACCCACCCGCCAGTAAAGCATCAGATATTCCTGGTGGGTCAAACCCGACAGGAATACTGGCGGGATTATCCGTCAAGGAATCCGTCGGCATTCCTGGCGGGTACATTTTCCTGCCAGGATACTAGAATCCTGACCACAAAAATACTGGCGGCCATTTTCCATCAGGAGGTCGTCAGTATTTCATATACTGACGGAATTCTGACGGATTTGGCCGTCAGAACTGCCGGATTTTTTTGTAGTACGTGGCCGACGCATGTAGACTGGATGCTCAAAGATCTCAAAAAGGAGAGAAGTGCTCCAAGGCCACTAAGAGTAAATTTGGTCCCACAGTGGCTCAACCCAATGAGTCTACTCCTCCTCATTATCGGAAGAGGCCAGCTCCGTTGGAATGGGAAATTTGGAGTTAGGGATTGCTGTGCAGGGCAACTCCTTAACCGAGAAACACATAGAGGAGTATCATGACAAGTATTTCGTGCCCGACGATGTGCACTTGTTCCTTCCATACCAAGCCGAGCAGATACATCGTCCACCTACTTCTTGCACCACGCTATTTCGCGATAGCTTGAAGTTCGGTCCACTCTCACCTTGCGTCACACATTTATTGAGGAGGTGAGGTATTCCTCTTTTTAAAATCCATCTTTTATCATTGGCTCGTATCCTAGGAATTGTGGTTATATTCATCAAAAATGGTTCGCCAATTCTTACCTTTGACAATCTTAATTGGTTATATCAATGGAAGCTTTCGGGAGGTCGGGTCGGGCTGGTTTTATGCCTCAGTTCAGGACGGTGTGTTTAAGGCTTTGGTGTTGGGTATTTTGGAGAACCTATATGTATGGAGGCTATATTGGTTCTATGTAGGACGTCACTGGCAATCGCGAAGACTCGACAAGTGTGTTTGCAGCCCGCCTCTTACACTTGTTTTCGATATTGGCCGGTATATATCCTCATTCTTCGTAATCCCTCATTATTTTCTTTTGCTTGCAGTTTGCTTGGAGATTGTTGAACCTTGAGTTCATTGAAAACTTATACACCATTCTGTGTTCGGACCCTGAGCCATGACATTAGGGGAAGCTTTTAGATCCGATAAAGTGTTACAAGGCCAGTTTGCGAGTCCTTCCTCCTGATGTGGGTCTTGAACGAGTTCTTCCTGGTATGATTATCAGTGTTTATTGGGCGTCAGGTCAGCTCCTTGTGGTGTGGGCGGCTCGACCTTTTTTTTTGGTTGGATCGGCTTATCATACCCCTTTTTTTATGTCAACCTTAAGGTCGGTTTTTGGCTCTTGATGTCCTTTATATCTTGTAGTGTTTTACCCCTTTTTTTGATCGGACCAAAGCGATGAATGCGTTAAGGAATCTAAGAGGTACATGGCTAACCTAAAAGCTAAATATTCTGCTAGGGCGGGTTATGCAGGCAAACGGAGGAGGATGACTTGGTCTGATGGTGTGCCACCGCTTCCTGAAGTCGAGCCGACCGCACCTCTTACTGTCAGTGAAGGAGAATCTTGTGGGAAGCCCCTTGACATCGATCCCGAGCCTGAACCTGAGTTTGTCTGTTGGGGCGGAGGGGGGGGGGGGGGGGGTCTCACTCTCATCCCCCGGCTGGCGAGCAGGTCTTCCTGGTGGCATATGCACCATATCACGATGGAGGCTCCTCGTATGGTTTGGGTTTTAATGAAGCGGCTGATTATGCTTGGGCACCGGACCTGTACAACTAGGTCTCTAGCCTTCTGTCTTAGGAGAATTTCAATTTTGCTGAGATAGATCTGTGTCGAGCTTTGGGCTCCATGATGCTACTACGTCAGGATTTTCCAAAGCTCCGGGAAATTCATGCTCGGGTCCAAAGTGATCATCAAGCTCTGCAGTAGATTCATGCAGTATGTAACTAACCTCGTCCTCGACCGAGACCACTAGATTGAGAGGGCCAAAAAATTCAGGTCAATCCTTAGTCGAGGCGATGCATTCAACTGAAAGGGTGCTTGACGAGCTGAACACACTAAAGGAAAAGCATGTCAAGCTTGTGAGAAACCACATCGAGTAGGTCGACGTGGCTTATGGGAAGGGGAAGATAGATGGAGATTTGTAATATGAGGTTGAGATTATGGGTCCGATGATTAGCGCTTCCTACTTCCCACCATGTAAAAGGCTTATGACATGCTTTCGGGTGGTCCTTCTCTTCTAGAGCTTGTGAAGCATATTGCCAAGAGGAGGACCTAGCTTAGGATTGGTGTATCTGACAACGATATGGATGATCCAGATGAGGAGGCTGAGGAGATGGATGACGGGGAAGTCTTAGATGGTGATGATTAGATGTTTGTTTGTTTTCTGATCGACCTGTTACTTTTGGAAAGCCTAACTTTTGTTGTTTCAATTGGGCTCACTTTTGGGTGGCAAATTTTAATGTAACGAACTATTATGAATATTATGATTCTGGTTACTTCTTTTTCTTGACCAATTTTCCTTTTTGGTAATTTATTTTCTTCAACTTAGAAATCTTTATCATCAAGGTGGATGTTTCAGTGAGGTCGGCAATAGTAGATTGGCCATTCATCATCATTTTCTTTATCGACTTGACATTATGTTCTGGTCGGCTAAGTTGGGTTGGTAAATCTCAGAATTAGGCCTTTGGGGTGTCTCATGGCCTTGAGGTTTTTTCGATCTACTTTTGCTCTTAATATGCTTATTGAGCCGACCATGTGTTGAGGTCAGCTTCATTATATTTGGGTTGTCGAGTTCCCCTTGGCTATTTGCTTTGAGATTTCTTTAGTTTCTTAGGAATGTTTTCAAGGCCTTGAGTTGGCTTTCTTTCCTTGGAAATCATTTCTTGGGTGCCCATTTGGGGCGCGATGTTGCTCTGATGATATTGACTTTGTCGATGAGGTTGGCCTATTAGTTCTTTTTTCTTGTTTTTTTCGACCTTAAGAGGTCAGCTTATCCTTGGTCTTTCGTGTTGATCCATTGTTCGATCGACCTGTTTGGTCGACCTATTGAGGTTGGTACTGATCACTCGTGTTTTATTAAAAACTAGATGCTCGCGAAAATGAAGTTTTATTGATAATACCTTTTAAGATACACTACATTCCATGGGTGCAGTAACCTTTTACCGTTGAGGTGTTCTAACTCGTAAGCTCTGTGTAAAAGGGTCTCGACTATTCGAAATGGTCCTTCCCATTTTGGTTTGAGGGTCCCTTGGTTCATCCATAGAATGTATTTGAGGACTAAGTCGTTGACCTTAAAGCTCCTCTCTCTTACTTTGGAGTTGTAATACCGCTCGCTTCTTTATTTATAGATTTTATTTTTCAGTTCTGCATCCCTCCTTTATACTTCCAAGAGGTCGAGTTCTGCTCGACATGCCAAGTCGTTCTTTTCTTCTTCGAAGTGTGCTATTCAATAGGATGAGTGCCGAGCTCAAGCAGTATGACTGCTTCTAATCCAAAAGCCAGGGAGAAAGGGGTTTCGTTAGTGGAGGAGCAGTGGGTTGTCCTATATGACCATAAGACGTCGGGTATCTCTTCTAGCCAATTACCTTTTAAGTCTTCCAACCTCTTTTTTAGCGTGTATTTGAGGATTTGTTCACTACCTCAACCTGTCCATTTGACTGGGGGTGATATGGTGCTGTGAAGTGAATCTTAATGTTTAGCTCCCCACAAAATGCTTTAAACCTCTTACTATCGAATTATCTCCCGTTGTCCAACACTATTGAAAGTGTAACGACAAGTCTTCATATGATCGACTTCCAAACAAAGTTGATTATCTTCTGATCGGTAATAGATGCCAACAGTTCATCTTCGGCCCATGTTATGAAGTAATCGACTGTGACCACCGCATATTTGACTCCTTCTTTGCTTTTTGGTAGTGGACCAATCAAGTCGATTTCCCATTTTGGAAAAAGGGCTTGGTGAGTGTATCGAGTTCAGAGGTTCGGCTGGGGAGTTGATCTGAGGTGCAAATACTTAACATCTTTCGCATTTCTTGACTTTCGTTATCACGTCTTTCTTTAAGGCTGCCCAATAGTATCCTTGTCGGATGAGCTTGTGAGCCAGCGACTGTCCTCCTATGTGGTTCCTGCAATTACCTTCATGTACTTCCTTCAATGCGCGTTCAATGTCCTTCTCATTTAAGCATCTGAGTAGGGGAATGGAATATTCCCTCTTATAGAGCAGCTCATCCAAAATGGTGAATGAAGCTGACTTGGTTCGTATCGATCGGGCTTCAGTGGGAAGCACTCATTCTCTAAGGTAGAGTAGGAACAACTTCATACAATAGCTTTTTTCGGCTTGTCTTGCTTCAATCTAGTTGGCTTGACTTGTCGATAAGCTATAGCGGCGTTAAGTGCCATTGTGGAATAATGGCTAACTGTTACCGTGTTCAGCTCTTCGATACCCAAACTCGTCGCAAGCTTGGCAAGAGAATCGGCTGGGACATATTGTTTCATGGTACGTGGATTATTTCAGTTTCAAAACTGGTGAGCCGTGCTTTGGTGAGCTCTAGGTACAGTGCCATTCTAGGTTCTTTGGTCTTGTATTCTCCGTTAATCTGGTTTACAACTAGCTGGGAATCACTGTGGATTTTCAAGTTCTTGATCCCCATAGTGAACGCTATTTTGAGACCAGCTAGGAGAGGTTTGTATTTAGCTTTGTTATTGGTCAGTGGGAACTTGAAACGAATGGCCAAGCAGAATGACTTCTTTCTGGGGCTGATCAATACTATTTTGGCACCTGCTCGGCCTATAGTCGATGACCCATCGACATACAAATTCCATTATTCGGCCTTAGTTGGAACTAACTCAACAGCCAGCGTGAATTTGGCTATGAAGTCAGTGAGGTATTGTCCTTTAATTGTTGTTCTTGGTTCCTAAGTTATATTGAATTATCTTAGCTGAACAACCCATTTGATCATTCTTCCTGATATGTCAGGTCGGTGCATAATTTGTTTCAAAGGGGAGTTCATTAACACCATTATCTGATATTCTAAGAAATATTGGCGTAACTTTCGTGAGGAAATGAGGAGAGCATAAGCCAGTTTTTCCATGGCCGAGTACCTCAGTTCAGCATCATGCATGGCATGGCTCATGTAGTGTACCGGATGTTGTCCAAGCTCATTGGATTATACGAGTGCCGTGTTGATCGCCCCACCAGAATTGCCAATTAGATATACAATGACTCTTCTTTGGTTAGTTTTTTCAAAGGTTACCATGTTTGCCATGCACTTCTTTAGTTCCTTAAAAGCTATCTGGCATTCTGGTGTCCATTTGAGGTCTTTGTTCTTTTTGATCGCTTCAAAAAATGGTTTGCACTTATCTATAGACCTGGTTATGAAATGAGTCAGGACAGTCATTTTTCCGGTAAGGCTTTGCACTTATTTCATACTTTGGGGAGGCTCCAATTCAGTTATCGCTTGAATTTTATCGGGGTTGGCTACAATGCCTCTTTGGCTCACCATATAACTTAAGAATTATCCAGAACGAACTCCAAAGGAACATTTTTTTTTGTTCAACATCATGCGGTAAACACGTAAAACCGAGAACATTTTATTAAGGTCATCGATGTGATTAGATGAGTACAATGATTTGACAAGCATGTCATCTATATAATCTTCCATAGTCTTTCCTACCAAACTAGCAAACATCTTGTTCATGAGGCGCTGATAAGTTGCCCCGACATTCTTCAAGATGAACGACATCATGGTGTAGCAATAAAGGCCTCTCGCTGAGTAAAATGACATATGCTCTTGGTCGTTTAGGTGCATCGGGATCTGTCTATAGTTGGAGTGTGCATCCATGAAGCTCATTAGCTCGTGTCCGGTAGTGGCGTTGACCATATAGTCAATGTGGGGAAGCAGATAACTGTCATTGGAGCATGCTTTGTTCAGGTCTAAGAAGTTGATACATAGACGCCATTGGCTGGTCTGTTTCTTGATGAGCACAGGTTTGGATACCGAGACCAGATATCTGACTTCTTGGATGAATTTGTTATCCAACAACTTCACTACTTCAAGCTCCAATGCATCATACTTGTCCGGGCCAAGATTCCTTCTCTTCTGGATAACCGACCTAACATTTTTATCAATTTTGATCCAATGAGAAGCTTGTTTAGGGTCGATCCCTTGCATGTTAGCATGCGTCCAGGCAAAAACATCCCGATTCACTCTCAGGAATTTTATTAACTCAGATCGAATAGGTTCTTGAAGGTTGTGGCTGACTCAAAGTCTTTTACTCGGGTCAAGCTCATCAACTGAGACCCAGTCCAGATCCTCAACTGGCTTAGCGTGTGTTGCCTTTCTCTTCAAACTTAGTTTCTGAGGGTCCAACTCATCTTCGCCGACCCTTGTCCCTTTTTCTACTCGGGGTTTGTTGTTTCTCCCTGACTCTTCAATCTTCAGTTCATTTCCTGGCCGACGGCCTCGGTCTTTACCCAGGTCGACATTTTCCTGATCGGCTTCATCAATGGTGGTCTAGTCAGGGTCGTTTTGCTTGTCTTCCACACGAGCCTTTTTATTTTCCAGCTCGACCTCCACCAGCTTGGCTTCACTATATGACTCTTGTTTAGGAATTGGTTCTTTCCCTGATTCTCTTATATTCGGCATAGAGATCAGGTGTATAACTTTAAACATGGGAGTTAGTTCTTCAATATCTTTGTTGCGCTCTTCAGTGTCTATGAGCTTAGGTCGATCTGGATTGTCTACGATCATGTCTTTCGAAATCAGATCATAGGGCTCATCACCTCTCGGATCCTCAACCAACTCATCTCATTCTCTCAAAATTTGAACCATATTTATCTGACTTGGTCTGATCGACCAATTACACTTTGGCTGCCACTTGGTCACCTCAGTGCTCGCACTCTCTAGGGATACTTGGGAACTTGATTGAATAGTGGTAAACTAACATCTCTCCCTTGAGATCATAAAGGGTTGGTCTACCGATGAAAGCGTTATAATCACTTAGAATGTCGATCACTTTGAAAGTTATGAGAATTTTTCTCTTTTCCTCGCTAGTGCCGAATTTCATGGATAGCTTTACTTGATATAGAGCTTGCACATAATTGCCACTTATCCCTTTAATTCGATCATCACATGATTCGGTGTACTCTCTAGGTACCCTCATCCTTCGGAAAGCTGATAGGTAAATCAAGCTTGCGTATGTGTCAGGGTCCACTAAGACTCGGTGTATTCGAATCCCCATAATGGGCACAGTAGTAGCGAGAGCATATGAATGTGGGTGATTGAGGGGGGCTGCATCTGATTCATAAAATGTAGAAGATGACACGTACTTATCCTCTTTAGGCTGGTCTTCAAAATGAAAGATGTCAGATCTCTTCACTTTTATTCTTTGAATCGAACTCCTTGCTTCCCTAACAAGATTCTTACTTTTTCAATTCGAGATCTTCTATTCTACTTGGCTAGTATTGACAAAAGTCAGAAAATCTCTTGGCGCTTCGACTGCTGGGGGTGGGGGCAGCTGATTATTGCCTCTCCATTCTTGTCGAGCTTGGTGATTCTTGGAGAAAGGCAGCATGTTTCGATCATCACATATCTTGATCAGTGCCCAAACCAACTTATGACATTCTTCTGTGTTGTGTCCGATTGATCTATAATACCTGCAGAACCTCTTCTTGTTAAGCAGAGAGGGATCCTTCTTGATTGACCGAGCTATGGGGAAAATGTCCAAATCCTTTATTCACTCAGAAATTGTAGCAACTACTAAGAGTAGACCTCAATGTATTCATCTAGGAGGTTAGCATGTTTTTCTTGCAGAGGTTTTTTTGTAGTCGTTGTTTGAGAACTCAAGTTCTTGTTGTTTTGTTGAGAAGACTTGTGATTCTGTGGGAATGATATGACCGGGGGCCATATTCTGTTTAGCTGTAATTTTGGATGCGGCCAAAGCTCGAAACTCTTGGAAAGTTTGAGGATCTTGATGGTTATTTACCAACTTGAAAAAGGAGTTATTAGATAATACGTTCTGGGCCGAAATGAGCTGGGCTTCATCACCGCACGGCTGAGACTCTGAGACCTATTTTGTGAACCGAGTTATGTAGATCTTTAAAGACTCATTAGGCTACTGCACGATGGTGGCGATAGCTATTTTGGGTGCAATCTTGGCCTTGGAGACCATGAAGTGTTCTCAAAATGAGGATCTCAACTGTGTCCAGGAGCAAATCAAATGGCATGGTAGCAATCGATACCATCTTAATGAAGCTTCGTTAAGTGTCATGGAGAACATGTGACATTGGTACGTGTCTGATGCGCCGAGCATATCCATTTAGTTCTTATAGTATCTCAAATGCAAATCGGGATCGCTATTTCCTTTGTAGAGAGTGATAGGAGGAATTCTCAACTTTCCTGCTAGTGGTTCTGAAAGGAGTTGGATAGACAAGGGGGACTCATCATTGAATGCCGAGTTAATCATGGTTAGCTGCGATACTGGATAAGCATTTTAGACCAGAGGAGTGGTTTGCTTAACTTCCAGCTCGGCTATTCGCTTCTTCTGATATTGCAGCTAGACTGATTCATCATTTAGTTTTCATTGCGGGGGCACTCTTATATTAGTATTTCTTCTACTATTAACCGACCTCGTGGGGAGGTCTTGTGGAGCCTTGCTGGTTGGATTTCCAAGCCGAGCAAAAACGTTCTAGGGTGAAGAGAATGTGAGGCGTCATGGAATTGGAGGTCGATTGGGCTTGCTCTTGGCATTCAAATCAACTTCCTTATCCAACTTTCTCTTTACATTTTTTCTAACTGCGTCGCTTGCGGGGCCTGATTCTGAATGCTCATCTAGAAGGTCGGTAATCTTGTGATTGTCGACTAGATTTTCTAGCATCAATATCGATTTTTTGGCCTTTCTCATCATTTCTTCGAATTCTTTGGCGAAGGCAGGTGTTGTATGAACGATCGTACCTGATACGGGTCTAGCTCGTTAGGACCGACAAGACATTCTTCTCTTGACGTTCTTTTACGAGGTTTCTTCTCGAACTTTTTGAAGCTCTCATAGTGGTAAATAATTTTGAAATACTCCTCTCTCTCTCTCTCTCTCTCTCTCTCTCTCTTAACAACAAACCTCAACCACAGTGAAGGGCTGATGACCAGCTCCTCACAAAAAACAAAAACTGGTCAAAAATGGAAGATAAAATTGAAAGAGCTGACTGAGCAATTGGAACTGTAGATCACAAGGAAGCTTCCTCTAGAGCCATTTTGTTTGAGTTAAGAGTAGCATAAGCAAACTCAATATATAAAATAAGGATATCAGTAGGAAATATAAATGAGTAGGAAAAAGTGCATAAATTTATTCCTGAAATTTGGGTCAGATCGGCCTTGACCAGATCATTTTAAAAGTGTTAATTTCTTGATACAATTTTTCTATCTCTAGACCATCTATGTGTTTCTCTCTCTCTAAAAATTGGGATCCCCTTTCCTCTCTCTTGAATAGGCTATTTATATTTTTCCCTCCAAACCTTAATTAGAGGCGTGCCACCACCTTAGTGGTCACTGACTTACTTTGGAAAAAGTTAACCAAGACCCTAACCCTAATAAGACAAGTGGTGCTACTTTATTGGCTACTAAATTTTTCTCAATCAGGGTTGTTAACCTTGATTACGTCTTTTTCTCTACCTCAAAGCCATCCTCATCTAGCCTCGGCACTAAGCTGATCTTACCTCGTGGTTGGTCAAGATTGGCCAAGTCATTTTTCCCCTTTGAGCCCATCCCTGTGGAGACGAGTGGCAAGTTGATTCGATCTTCCTCCCCAGTGCCTGGCCGAGCTGACCCTGTCGAGCTGCATTGGTGATGTACTGATTTATTCCCACCGGTCAACCTTTAGATCTCTAGCCAATCCAGGTGGTTCTTGCAATACACTTGCCTTAGTTGGGCACCATGCATCCTGGTCGGCCGATTCATGCATGGGGGGTACTCTGGTCAGCCAAGACGTGTCCAGATGTGCCAACTCGCGTGATGCATAGCCATTTCACGCATGCAGTGTGCTCTGGTTGTCCATGATGTAAAGGTCGGATGGTATGCTTCGTGCATGTCCATTTTGCGCATGCCATGAACTCCGGTTGGCCGTGATATGCCTAAGTAAGCTGGTATGCACTGCACACGGCTATTTCATGCATGGTGTGCATTCTGGTTGACAAAGAAGTGCCCATGTCAGCCTGCTCGTGCCGTGCATGGCCATTTCGCACATGTTGTGCACTCTATTCGGTTGTGATTTACAGAAGTTGGCCGGTACATGCCGTGCATGGTCTAATAAATCATGATTTTCCCAGGTCGATTGGTACATGATTTGCCCAGGTCGGCCAATTAACACTGTGCTTTGGCCCAATAACCTAGGCAATGGGCACGATAGCCTAAGTGTTTGACCGATCAACGTTTAATGGTTTGGTGTTCTAGGTGAGATAACCTAGGTTAGCCTCTCGTGTATCGGATGGCTCCGCATTTGAATCTAGTAATCTCTTGTTTGACGCTTCTCTTATTAGGTTGGTATAAACCTTTGACCCAAATCCTATCACTGTCATCCTTATTCTTCATGCGGTGTTCTAGGTCAGGTCGACTATCAACAACATTGAAAGTGAGTTTCATATAACTATAAGCTACACTAAGGCATATATGGCGATGCACTATGGAATTGGCTTGATTCGAGGATGGTCTCAAGATAGTTATGAAAAACTCCTGCAATATTGTTATGTGCTGGAGGAGAGAAATCCAGGGACATTTACATTCATTGAAACAAGTGAAGACGAACATTTCAAGTATTTTTTTCATGGCTCTAGGACCATGTATTCGTGGGTTTTGCTCTTTAAATAGAAGAGTAATATTGGTTGATGGAACATTCTTATCAGTGACATACAAGGGTACCTTACTTATTGCAACCAGTAAAGATACTAATCGTCAAATTTACCCATTTGCATGGGCCATAGTTGACTCAAAGAATAATGCTTCTTGGTCATTTTTCATTCCGAAGTTGAGAGATATTATCGGTGATACTTCATACCTGGTTATTGTTTCTGATAGGGGCACCAATATTCCTGGTGTTTTTATGAAGTGTTTAAGCATGCACATTATGGATATAGTAATTATCTTTTACTGAAAAATCTAAAAACTGAGTTTCCGAGGCTCCAACTGGATAGATTGTATTGGGCAACAACTGAAGCTTATTTGCTGCCTCATTTCAAAACAAACATGGCAGCAGTATGCAGTAGGCATGAGGGTATTAAAGGGTACCTAAAGAGAGTCGGTTTACACCATTGGACTAGAGCACATTTCAAAGCAACTGTTTTAGTATAATGACAACCAACAACACCGAATTAATGAACTCTACGCTAAAGAGCACGATAATTTCTATTCTTGGTTTGATTGAGCATATTAGATCCATGAAAGACACGTTGTTTCAGAAAAATGTAGTAGTTTCCTTACCCCACCTTTAGAAGAGGAGATGCGCATGAGGTACGATGAGTCCAATGGTTTGTCGTGAAACATATCACACCGACTATTTTGAAAGTTAGTGGACATTCAAAGAATCGTGTTTTTAACCTAAAGGAAGGGATATGTACTTGCAGAAAATCTGGACCAGTTTCCATGTGCACATGTTATTTACACGATAATGGCTATAATTTTTGCTTTACATTGTATATAAGTTCTTGTTGGAGAAATGCATATTTCGAATCTATTCACCCTTTGGCAAGTCAGAATGAGTGAATAGTTCCAGAGGAAGTTATGTCAAGAATTGTGTTGCCTCTAATATCACGGCGTGCAAGGTGCCGATCCATAACGGAAAGAAAGAAGTCAGCTGGTGAACCTCAAAAAAACAATCTAACGGACCTCACCAAATGCGTAAGTATAGTAAATGTGGAGGTCATGGCCATAATCGTGGTACATGTAAACAAGATCCAGCACAATGAAATCAAATGTGTAAGTGTAGTAAATGTGGAGGTCATGGACATAATCGCGGTACATGTAAACAAGATCCACCATAATGAAATAAACTACTTATCCACTTAGATATATTTTGAATTATCACTTTTTGAGGTGATTCTAATGCGTCAAATGTTCTAACATTTGGAGCAATGTATTTCATGTAGTATAATGTGTGATAATTATTATAGTATCGTTATATATATTTTATTATTCATCAAGTCTCAACATCAAACTTCAAACTAAATAAATGATGCATAACGATACAACACTCATTAACATGTTTGTGACATGACTGTACAGTCGTTATCTGATCAGTGTGGAAGATGCAACTTGAACATGGAAATTTGATTTCAACATTACATGTGAATGTGATTTAGTTATAAATTAAAACTTGGAGGGGTTTGGTACATTTATAATGACATAACTATCACTATAATGAAATAACAGTCGTTATCAAATCACCATATATATAAGATAGTTGTGTTGTGATAACAATACTTAATTGTTCTAAAACTCTAAGTAATTGAGATTTGATAAAGATTGTTATCTCAATATAATGATAGTCATGTCATGATAATTGTCCTTAATTCCTCCAAGTTTCTAAGTAATGTGATTTGACAATGATTGTTGTTTGGTTATAACGATAGTTGAGTCATGATAACAATACATAATTTGTCCAAATTCTAAGTAATTGTAATTTTATAATGAATATTATTTTGTTATAACGATAGTTTTTGTCTAAGTTTCTAAGTAATGGTGATTTCATAAGGATTGTTGTTTTGTTATAACAATAGTTGTATCGTGATAATAATACTTAATTCCTCCAATTCTAAGTAATGTGATTTGATAATGATTGTTGTTTGGTTGTAACGATAGTTGTGTCGTGATAACAATACTTAATTTGTCTAAAATTCTAAGTAATTATAATTTTATAATGATTATTATTTTGTTATAATGATAGTTGTGTTGTGATAACAATAATTAATCTGTCCAATATTCTAAGTAATTGTGATTTGATAACGATTGTTGTTTATTTATAATGATAGTTGTGTCGTGATAACATTACCGAATTCGTCCAAGTTTCTAAGTAATGGTTATTCGATAACGATTGTTGTTTCGTTATAACGATAGTTATTTTCTCCTCCCAGAAAAGATTAATAATTCAATAAAATTTATTTCAAAGTTCTTAAAAAATGAAGGCCTTTTGCTTTAACATGTGTTAATAATATTTTAATTTATCTCTATAAAGCAAAGTATCTCGTACGACTGAAGTAGGAAATGAACTATGACAATGTTGATTAGTTGTTGAAGGAGTCTGATAACTTGTAATTCAACTTCTTTAAAGGAAGTTAGACAGTGAGGAACCATCTATAAAATGAAATAGGGGCGATAATTCCTCGGTTGGTGGCATCACAACCCATATCACTCGGGGTTAATTAAATCAAAGAGGGTATGAAATTATAGAGATGTTTTAACTTTACGAAAGCATGTTGTACCTGATATGGTCGTAATGGACTATTTCCATTTAAATGTCATAAAATAAATTAGGTATATTGAAATAAGATAGCAAAATTAGGGCATTTATTAAAATAAGATTTTGTTTATTAAATAAGGAGACCACATACGGCAAGTGGTCCCTCTTATTTATAACCTCCGTTAAAGGAGGTGAACAAAATTACACTTTGATTTGATACAATTGAAAGTTGATTTTAAAATTCATTGGACTTATTCGTGTCATGCTTCTGTATTCGCATCTCGCATAATCACATGGAATGTAAATTTATGGAGATTCTAATAACTGATTACAAACAATTTGTTGATTGTGTCAATATAATTGATAGTTTATTTTTTTATATGGTACTACTGGACTACTAATCCAGTTTATTGGGATTGTGTGTTTTGCGTTGATCATGTATTTCAGTATAAATATATAGAGATTGATATAATTGATCTCAGATTATTATTTGATTATGTCTTGGTGTATTCTACTAACTACTGACTTCTCCTATATATTCCGACTGGTCTAACATCCTAATTTATCGGGATTTTGCTTCTTGAATTGATTGTGTATTTCAGGTTGAAAGATATTAATTGATATTGCTGATATTGCTTCGCTTCTACACAATCTTGGGAGGATATTGCTGAAGATGAAGATTTTACTCCTATACGCAGAGTTTCAAAGAGTTCCCTTAAGCGGGGATTCCTTGTGAAGCGCTAGTATCTTTGTTTCATTTCTTCTCTGATTTGCTATGTATTCGAACTTTTTTCTCCTCTTTTTAATAAAAGCGTTTTAATTTATTAAAAAAATATATTAACTGATATTAATTGGAGTATCAAAACATAAAGATATCAAGTAAAGAAAAATTGCTAGTAAGGAAGATAATGATGATTAAAGAAGCAATCAAGCAAGCAAGTTTAGGAAATGAGTTCAAGTCAACCAATCAAGTTAAGGAAAGATATTTGAAGACTCATTCCTTACAAATGCATTAGCTCTTCAGGCCTATAAATAGTTTTTAACTGTACATTGTGAAGACACACACTTTCATAGAGAGAGAAATAACAAGAGGCTTTAGTTTAGTTTCATAGATGCGTGAGATTGTTTATTCAGGCTAGACGAGGTTTTATAAATCATGAAAAACACTGTTCTAATCAGCAAGAAGTTGATAGTAGCAAATTGAATGGAGTTCAAGAGGCTGTTCAAGTAAACTGGAGGGAGTTCAATTTACTGTTCCACCAACAGAAGGTTATTAGAGGTATTAATCAAGCAAGAGTACAAGTAGGTTAACATATGAATGGGTTCGCTATGTGTACTTTTATGATGTATGTGTATTAATTTATGAAATATAGGATGTGTTTAATTTCATTTAATTCAATCGATGGTTAAGTTCATTATTCTACCAATACATGTATAAGAAGCATGAATTCTAATCTTTCAACTGGTATCAGAGCAGGTTACTATTTTTTTCAGGTTGATTCGGGACATTTATTAGAATAGTTGAATAACGTAAAGTTGGGTCTATTGTATGACCACCTTTCTTGAATAGATCAGATTAATCCTACTAGAAAACTATAATGAGTTTTTTTCTTACATTCACAAGGGGTTGAGTATTGGAAGACGATTGAATCCGGTTGGTCTTGGCCAAAAATGTAAAACAAGAATCTAAAGCCATAATCACTGAGAACTGATGTTGATAAAGTGGTATATGATGTAAATTGGAGGACTCCGTATTCAATCTTTAAAGTGGTGGATGAAAATCAACATAAGATGATCTCGACGTGCATTATTCCCAAAGATGCATGGGTCATATCACAAACATTTTGAAGGGAATGACAATGTAATATCATCTAAAACCTAACTTCTTCAAACTCAATTTGATATTATGCACATGAGTTCATGGCCATATAATTCTTTTATGTCTTTAGTGTATCCTCATTAATATGAGAATACGCTAGAACTTGCCTTAGTCTTGGTCGAGGCTTTAATGCATGTGATTTGTGGAAACGAATGATTTGTACATATTTGTATGTGGTTTTCGTGTGTATTTTCATCGTGTGTTGTGTGCTTTTAGGGTTTTTAGGTTTATTTTCTTCTCGTTTTTCTTCATTTTGATAATTTTTATTTCGTATCGTGTTTAATGTTTTTCCACTCTATTTTATAAGTAATAGGCTAATATTGATTTATTTTCATGTTTTAGCTTTAATACGAAGAAGATGAGATGCACGACGTGCTGCCGATGCCCGCACCCAGCGCCGCGTCGATGCCAGGAGATGCCCGCATCGGTCGATGCAAAACTCTTTGTTGCGTCGACCTTTGCTCCTCCATTCGACGCACAAGCCGACGCAAACTTGCAGTTGCGCGGTCCATGCACGCGTCGGTCGATGCCCTGCCTGGTCAATGCGGACAGCCTGACTCGCGTCGGCATCGATGCTCGGCACGCCTCGGTCGATGCTCCGGCAGTTTGACCAGTTATTTCGGGAGAAACTATATAAACCCGTTATTCTCACTTCATTTGGAGGCTGGAACTTGGGGGGAAGGTCCGAAAATTGCTAAGATCCCTCAGTTCTTGACCCCTTTCACTAGCATACAAAATTCGGGTTGATGAGTTGAAGATCGCAAGCTCAAGGCATCCTTTCCTCATTTGTTCTTTGTCTTTGTTTTACCTTTCAGTCTTTTAACGCTAGTTCTTAGATTTTAGATGTTAGATAGAATAGTTCGTAGTATGTAGTTTAATTGCTAGTTTGAACGTTGTTACTTTCTTGCTTTTAATTCGTATTTCGTTTTTGCTTCTTTATGAACGTTCTCGTTAGATTAGTTGTTTGTTTTTAATGTCGATCATGTTTTTGATTTCGTTGAAATTATGCTATTAATTATGTTAATGTTTTTCGGCTAAGTTTATCGGTCTAGTGTGCTTAGGGCCATTTAGAGCCATCGGAATCGACAACCCTGATCGTGGAGATGATTTTGGCGCACTAGAACCCTCGTTTTCATAATCATTTCGAAGCTTCCGATTTTATTGCTTTTAGATGTTAGAAACCCCCAAACCAAATTGGATCGCGTGTTTAGTTTAGTAGTTTTACTTTTGTTTCTATGTTCGTAAAGTCAAACACCGGAATAACTCCCAATTAGTCTTCCTTGTGATTCGACTCAAGTCCAACTTACCGCCTACAACTGCTCCATTCTCTTGCGGATGAGCTTTTTATTTTTAAATAAAAAGTAGGTGTAAAAAGTTCGATTTCAAAATTTGGCTCCGTTGCCGGTGAAGACTAAATGTCATGGATTTTTGGTGTTTGCTTTTAGTGATTTTTGTTCGTACTCTTATTTATTTGTTTGAGTTAGTGTCATTGTTTTTGTTGTTTTTGTACTTTCTGGTGCATTTAATCTCGGTTTTTGAGTGTTGTGCTTTGTAGCCACATTTTTGAAGACTCGAGATTATTTTGATTGAAGATGGCAAACTATCGAGCTAGTTCACCATATGATGACCTTTACGCTCCACGATATTGACTAACCCGGCGTTGTCCTTTGGTTAGTAATTGTTCGTATGCTTGCTTGTGGTTGATTTGAGTTGTGTGTATTGATATTGACTGGAACCTTGACGAAGCGACGTGGTTAGATGCTTTGGTTAGGATACTTAGACTTCCGTTTGAATAATAGTGTAATTGTGGGGAATGAAGTGTAAATAGTCTATGAAATGTCTTGTCTCCTGTTTTATTCTTGTTTCGTCCCAAAGAGTCGAACACTCTTTACTAGCCCCATTTTCCGATGCCCTCTTTAGGGTTTTATGTAATTTTTATTTTTAATTTGGAGATGTTAAAACTCCACGTGCAAAGTTGAAAACTGTTATCAGTTGCACTTTAGCAACGTAAGATCGGAGTCAATGAACTCTGATTTTTGATTTTTTTAGATTATGTTCAGTTAGTACCTCATCTCCAGAGGTACTCATAAGAAGAAATATATATATATAGAAAAAGAAAAAAAAAGAAAAATAATAAAAAAGATAAGTACAAGAAGAGAAACCCTTGTACAAGTTAAGTTCTTATTTTTCTTTTTCATAGATTGTTTTTTTAAAGAGGTGTATAGATGACTGGGCTAGTCGGGTGACGACTTGAAGGTTTGTTCAAGGTTAGACTTGGGACGAGGCGTGGATGGATGACGTGCATGGAGGTCAAGTCATTACTTTTAGGTGTTCGGAAGCGAGTCTAAATCTTTTATCTCAACGTATCGTTTCGTCCTTTTAGTGGAGTTTTCAGTCGATTTAATGCATTAAATTCTTGAATCATATGAATGCATTAGTAATTAGGACATCGGGTAATTAGCTTTCTCTTGTCTACGTCTAGATTAGATTTTGCTTGAGGACAAGCAAAAAGCTAAGTGTGGGGGAGTTGATTTGTACATATTTGTATGTTATATTCGTGTATTTTTGCATTGTGTGTTGTTTGCTTTTAAGGACTTTAGATTATCTTTTTGTCATTTTTCTTTTTTTGATGTTTTTCATTTTGTTTGGTGTTTAATGTGTTTCTACTTTATTTTATATGAAATAACCTAATTTTGCTTAATTTTTTGTTTCAGCTTCAATACGAAGATGACGAGATGCACCACGTGCTGCTGACGCCCACGTCGGTCGATGCTAGGTCGACGCAAATCTCTATTGCGTCGACCTTTGTTCTGCTATTCGACGCACAAGCCGATGCAAACTTGCAGTTGCGTCGATCCATGCACGCGTCGGTCGACGCCCTGCCTGGTCGACACGAGCAGTCTGACTCGCATCGACATCGATGCTCGGCACGCGTCGGTCGATGCTCTGGCAGTTTGAGCAGTTGTTTCGGGAGAAACTATATAAACCCGTCATTTTCACTTCATTTGGAGGCTGGAACTTGGGGGGAAGGTCCGAAAATTGCTAAGATCCCTCAGTTCTTGACCCTTTTCACTAGCATACAAAATTCGTGTTGAAGAGTTGAAGATCGCAAGTCCAAGGCATCCTTTCTTCATTTGTTCTTCGTCTTTGTTTTACCTTTCAGTCCCTTAGCTTTAGTTCTTAGATTTTAGATGATAGATAGAATAGTTCGTAGTATGTAGTTTAATTGCTAGTTTGAACGTTGTTACTTTCTTGCTTTTAATTCGTATTTCATTTTCGCTTCTTTATGAACGTTCTGGTTAGATTAGTTGTTTGTTTTTAATGTCGATCATGTTTATGCTTTCGTTGTAATTATGCTATTAATTATGTTAATGTTTCTTGGCTAAATTTATCGGTCTAGTGTGCCTAGGGCCATCTAGAGCCATCGGGATTGACAACCCTGATCGTGGAGATGATTCTGGCGCACTAGAACCCTCGTTTTCATAATCGTTTCGAAGCTTCCGATTTCATTTCTTTTAGATGTTAGAAACCCCCAAACCAAATTGGATCGCGTGTTTAGTTTAGTAGTTTTACTTTTGTTTCTATGTTCGTAAAATCAAACACCGGAATAACTTTCGATTAGTCTTCCTTGTGATTCGACTCGAGTCCAACCTACCGCCTACAACTGCTCCATTCCCTTGCGGACGAGCTTTTTATTTTTAAATAAAAAGTAGGTGTAAAAAGTTTGATTCAACGAACTAGGCGATTTTTGATACCCTCTTATCCATCTACAAGTAAATAGCTACCACAAATAGAATAATCCCTAGTCAGTACCTTTGAGCCTATTATCCTTTTGTTTGTTAGCCACATAATTACAAGTTGATTTGGTTTTATTTTATGCTCTCGAGAAAAGTGAGTAAAATTGTTTATATTGGTTGAATAAAGTGTTATTGGTGCATGGATTTGTTCTTATGTTTTGAAAATAAATTAGGCGTCAAAGGTTCTTTAAAAAATTATTATAAATAAAAAATGAACTTTGACAATAGGATTAAATGTAAATCCTATACTATACATGCTGTATTTTTTATTTTTTCTTAGTATGAAAGAAGCTTAAGTTTAAAAGTCTCAATTTATTAAAAGTAATGTTGTGATTAAGGGAGATTATTTGGTTGGTCTATGTTATAAAAGCTTTGGTTTATGAATTATTTTGGGTTTCTCGGATGAGGTAAATCATATTATTAGCTTAAAGTGTTTTCATGTTTAGAGGTATTTGTGGTATTTTCGTACATTTATTAGTATTACACTCACTTTTATCCAAATATTCTATACCATAGAAAAGAGCCTATACTACAACCTTTAGGATGCCCTATTTGATTCACAAATCACATGTATTTTCCTTGTGCATCATGGAGATCTAATTTGAAGGCCAAGTCTATAAGGTAAGTATATATTTGAATTGATATAAGAGTATACACATTCTTATACATGAGTGATGATTGATATTTCATATATTGTGAGGTCATGAGGAATTTCATTTATTAATTGGTAAAGCTCACTCAGAGTTTGAAGGATTCATGAGGCTAGGATATTAGGATCCTTTATTTATTTTTTTGAGAGTTTCATAACTTTCTTGTAAATTGTATCTTTGATTTCTGATTTCCTTAGTAGGGTGATAGATTAGATGTATTGCTTTGTACTACCAATTATAAGTTTTGGGGAGATTATAAACACAATCTTTACATGCATGTTAAAGCTTATTTTGTGAGGTTTTGATTATAGATTGTGCATAAACAATGTAATTTAATTGTATTTGGATGTTGTTACGTGTTTTGCTCATTTTGTAGGTTATTTACCTAATATTTAGTATAATTGAGATGCCACTAGCTTAAAGAGAAGTGAATTTTGGAATTTAAAAAGATTTTATACCATTATGAGGGTAAAGAATCATGTTCAAGAGTTTCGTTAGTCAAGTATGTGCGAAGAGAGAGCAACCAGACAAGGTTTCACGAAAGATTTGAGAAGTTTTGCAATACATGGGTACTAAAATGCTCATAAGTTTGACATCACTTGGACTCTTTAGACTTTTAACATATTTTCATGAAGATAATTTAATTAGCATTACAATGATTTTTACGGTTTGTCATTCGAAGTTATATCAAGAGAGTTATGATAAAGAATGTGCGAGCTTTTAGGAAACTGCCAAGGGTCGCAGTTGCAGATTTAGTCATTACTGAATGTTATTTTTTAAGCAAGAGGTCGCGGCCCAGTTTGCGTTTGCAACCCAAGTAGCGACTTGGCCTAAAAAGAAATTACAAAAACACTATATTCAAACTTTACAGGTGAGATTTGACTTAGAATAATAAAAGGGAGGCTGAATATCCATCCAAATACATCATAAAGGGTGGAGAAACACATAGAGACTGATCGAGAGCAAGATTGAGAGAATTAAAGTAAGCTTGGAAAGGATAACACGAAGAACACAAGATCGAAGGATCCACTCCATTCAATATTACAGTTTTATCTTGTTTATTTTATTTTTCTTTATGAATGTGAAGTGTTCAATGAACTACCTAAATGAGTTTTTAATTATGTCTAGCTAAATTCATTATGTTATGGGGTTTAAAAAATTCATTATTGATGTTTTGAATATTTCTTTCAGCCAAGTATGATCCTTTCAATATTTTTTTTGTCCATGAATTACATATTTACATAATTCCTTGATAAAATCTTATGATTATTAGTTTTAACAAATCATAAAACGAGAGAAGATGTTTATTAATAAAGCTATGAATTCAAAACACTAAATACAATAAGATCGATATATTTGAGATTAGAAGTGATGTTTTATAAGACTTGGAAGCTTTTTGGAGTTCTAAATACGATTTCGAACGGAGACGTTATTTCATCTTTAGAATCCATAATTTAATCACTTCGAGAGAAGGGTTGGGCTAAATTTATGATTAACATATATTGAATTGAATCACAAACAATACTTGGTTGATTGAAAAGGATTTACATTCGAGTATGATCCTTTTTTATGTTTATAACATTGTTGCACAATTGATTAATAACCTTTTGTACTTGATAGTTGTAATTACTTGACAAACTTTTATAATTAATAGGTTTGATAAATCGAATGGAGAGATGAGAGTTATCAATAGGCTTTGAATACGAAACATTCTAATCGACAGGACCGAGAGGTTTGATATTAGTAGTAAAATCTTCCAAATCTTTAAAGCATTTTTGAGTTCTAATTGTGATCTTGACAATGCGTCTCACATTTAGAATCCACAATTCAATCACTTCGAGAGAAGGGTTAAACTCTATTTGTGATTGACTTAGTAAATTGCACTACAAAAATACTTAATTGATTAAACATGATAGACATTGAAAGTTTATCGTAACCGAAATATCCCATTTATCATTTGAATACCTCTATTCTTACTTTTTGCTATTTATTTTTGTGAATTGTGATAGCAGTTTATATAATTATTTATCGTTGATAAAAACACAACAAAACCCATCTTTTCTATTAGTTTAAATAAAGTTAAACTATCTATATTATATTAGTAATTGGATTCTAAATCAATTTGGTCCTTTTGTAATACAACCTTACTCATTGTGTGCTACATTTACACCGTACACATGCAGTAGGATAAAAATACACTAATAAAATATCGACCAGGAGCATGTGAGATTCAGACTTTCCGTACCTACTTTTATAAATATGTTTGTCAAACGTTCAAAGTCCGCTCGCAAGAGTACGAGTTCGCTTGTAGGTTGATAAGTTCAAACCGAGTCGATTCTCAAGGAACAACCAATCGGAGTTTTCAATGCTTGTTTTATCATAAAGTCACACACAAACATGTATAATTGGGAGTTTTGGTTTGCTTTTGATTTTATAACTAAAAAATGAAAAGCAATATCAATTATTTAAGACTAATTAACTTGAACTAATTAACAAACTATAATTTAAAAACTTAATTACCTAAGAACTATGAAATAGGGTTTTGAAAATTAAAGAGCAACTAAAGATTAAAGCACCAAACTCATTTCTAAGATTATCAAGCATAAATGGAAGAAACGAAATTAAAAGTTGAAAGATTACAAGCTATATTATCCAAGAAACCCAAAGTATCAAGCATCAAATAACACAAGATCAATAAATAAAGAACAATGACCGCGCGTCATTACGCGATAAATTTAATATTTATATTTTTCCTCGACTTTCCTCCACTAACTAGTAGAAGCGGTAAGCAAGGGTCGATCCCACGAGGAGTGTGGACTAACTTGTAATTATTCATATTTAAATGAAATAACAAAAAGGGGTAAAGGATGATGAACTAACTAATGAGAACTAAAAATCAAAGTAAATAAACTAAAACCACGAAAAACATAAGAGAATTAAGATGAGATTAATAATAATGAGATTAACTTGTGGATTAACTTGGAATTCATCCATCTTCTGTTGAATCTTTAAGGTATTTGATGCCATGGATTTCATCATCTCCTCGAGCGATGGGGACGAGTCTTTCCCTTATGGGTGGCTATTATATTATCTCGAGAAATTTTGCTCCCTTTGAAGATTCTGTGGTGGTCCCTGATTATGATCGCCGAAGGAATTCTCGGGCTGATTTCAATAACTGAAATTCGGATGGTCTCTCCAGCCTGGGTTGTAAGTGCTAGAATATGGATCGTAATTCCTCCTTTGCCAGTTACCAGTCCCCACCACATTAGCATGCAGTGTTGGACAGTCATCGGTGACATGATCCAATGTTTGACATAGTACACATGGTCAAACCTTAGGAGCTGCCCTCGTAGCCAATTTAGTGATCAGGGATGTCAAATCGTTTAATTGAGCCTATAACGAACCAATGACTACCTCATTTACTAACTTCAACGAAGCATCACGACTGTCGAATTGTTGGGAATTTGATGCTATGTTAGAAATCAACTCTCTTGCTACCGTTGGCGTCTTATCCATAAGTGTGCCTCCGCTTACTGCATATATCATGTTTCAACCATGAGACATAAACCCTCATAAAAGAATTGTATAAACAAATGCTCGCCCAATTGATGTTGCGGACAACTAGCGGCGAGTCTCTTGAAACACTCCCAATACTTATGCAATGTCTCCCCTTGTAATTGTTGTGCTGCACAAATGTCTTTACGAAGGTTTACCACTCGCGAAGTGGGAAAATATCTCTGCAAAAATGCTCTTTCTAACGCTCCCCACGTGGTGATGGATGCCCGTGGCAAGTAATAGAGCCGATCTTTTGCTAGGTCCTTCAAAGAAAAGGGAAACGTCCGTAGTTTGAATTGTTCATCAGTTACTCTGGGGGGCTTCATGCTCGTGCATATGGCATGGAATTCCTTCAAGTTCTTGTGCGGATCTTCACCACCCAATCCATGAAACGACGGTAGATGATGGATTAAACTGGATCACAATTTGAATGTAGCATCCTCCACGGTTGGAAATGTGATGCAAAGTTGTTGTTGTGGGAGATCCAGATTTGCTAGCTCTTTCAACGTGCGGTCTCCACCTCCTGCCATAGTTACATTCACCTACAAAAAATCAAAAAAGACTTTATGTTTTGAATAAAAATACTTAATACGTAAAAATCACAATTTAATATGCCCCACTCCCGGCAGCGGCGCCAAAATTTGACCCTCGCATCGTTACGCGATAAATTTAATATATATATATATTCCTCGAATTTCCTCCACTAACTAGTGGAAGCGGTAAGCAAGGGCCCTTCCCAAGAGGAGTGTGGAATAACTTGTGATTATTCGTATTTAAATGAAATAATAAAAAGGGTTAAAGGATGATGAACTAACTAATGAGAACTAAAAATCAAAGTAAATAAACTAAAACCACGAAACACATAAGAGAATTCAGATGTGATTAATAATAATGAGGAAATTTCAGTCAAGTTCAGTTCCCACCCTCGATCGATTCATCTAACCAATTGTAATATCATAATTCACTTTTCATATGAAACTACTAGACCTAAATAGTAATAAGCTCTACTACTCGAATTTGCCCTTACCGAATATTTAATCAAAACAAGCTCTTCAATTAAACTTAATTAATGAACAACCTAGAATAAGCTCTCTAGATTTACTTCAATAACAACATTAAATGCTTGGCAAATAGGCTAATCTAAGTAATAAACTCATAAGTTTGGTTTAATACACTTATGTTGTGTTACCCCTAATGATGCGCGACCATTAGTTGCTACAAAGGAAATAGAAACCATGACACACGGGAAGCAGCCCTATTTCTAGCGATTGACAACCAACCCCTAATCTAGGTGGCCAATCTAAGTCATAAATTAAGCAATCATGTCATGAAAATAGAATAACACAAACAATCTCATATGAAGAACAGAATAGATATTACGAGAATTAATTAAAACATAATCAATCGATGGGTTCCAATGTCACAAGGACCGAAATTAAAGCACTAATCACTCATGGAGTTCATGAAATAGAAAAAGAAAAATAAATAAGAAAAACATAGTTCTAGAATAAGAAGGGAAAAGAAGGCTTAGATCTTGAATCTTCAATCTTCAATCTCTTGATGGATGGATATGTTGGACTCCTCTTGATGCCTTGGAACCCTGGGAATGTTAATTCATTTGTTTTAGTTGAAGTATGGAAGGTATTTATAAGTTTCCAAGACTTGGAGAATAAGTTTCCTTCCAAAAATTGAATTATAGGCCCGTTAGCGTTAGCGGTTAGGGTAACCGCTAAACTCTCTGTTAAGTAGTCGATTCGGTCTGAGGAAGTCGATCGACTATACGCAATTGTGATAGTGGTTCAAATAGCGGTATAGTGGCCGCTAGGGTCTTAGAGGTAGTAGCTACCGCTAGTCCGACCGCTAAATGGGTCAAATGCTACTTTTCCGTCGAAATCAATACACGAACCACCCGACGGTCATCATCATATCAATCGAGCACTAAATACTACAAAATAGATGAAAAACATAAAATTGGTGCTCGTCCACTCACAAGAACAAATAAGCGAGAAATATATATATATATATATATATATATATATATATATATATATATATATATATATATATATATATATATATATATATATAAAACAATAAAATTAGTGCTAGTCCACTCACAAAGATGTATTTTTAAACCATTAATTACCACACAAATTCTCGCATATCAAACTCCCCCAAACTTAAACCATTGCTTGTCCTCAAGCAATATGGAATTAAAGCACAACACACAAACAACATCAAGAAAATAAATGGTCATTATGCTCATGTCCTCACACTTTCGCACAAGTAAGTCACTCGAATTGCTCACATGAACTCATCTAGAAATCATAAATGCAACACAAGCATGATCACAATCGATAATAAAAGAAATACAAAACTGAATTAACATAATCATTCATCTAATCTTACGAGAACTAACAACTAACTACTAAAGCAATAAAAATAAATTAACAACTAGGGAAAACGATAAAAGGAAAATGACTAGATTAACGAAACTTAAAGTGCATAATAACATCAAAGMAAAGGTCATTGAAGCCAAATACACAAAGCAAATAAAAGGTGCAGAAAAACCTATAATCTATAGAAAGCAACAGCCATCGAACGATCCTCAGCGGCGAGAAACGGCCTTGAACATCGGACGACGTAGAAATTGACGAAACTACAAATTATCTAACTCTAATCTTGCTTGAATTGAATGGTGGCATGAACCGAGGGTTATTAAAAATATCTGGACCTTTCCCCCTCATCTCAGCCCTGAAAAACAAAGAAAACCACCGGCTTTTATAGATTTTTCGAAAATAACCGCTCCAACTGCCGGAGCGTCGACGGTGCATCGACGGTGCGTCAGTCGACGCGAGCCAGGCTGCACGCGTCGACCAGGCAGTGCGTCGATCGATGGAGCTAGGATCGACACAACAGAACATTTGCGTTGACGGTGCGTCAGTCGACGCGAGCCAGGCTACACGCGTCGACAGGCAGTGCGTCGACTGACGCGAGCCAAGATCGACGCAACAGAATATTTGCATCGACGGTGCGTCAGTCGACGTGAGCCAGGCTGCGGCAGCTAGTGTCAGCATGACTTGGACACTGGGTAACCCAGTGTCAGACTGGTACCCAGTGTCAGCACAGCACATTGCTTATCCAATCTTCGTCTTCTCGAGCTATAATACCAAAATAAAACAAAATTAGATTATTTCATATAAAATAAAGTAAAAACACATTAAATACCAAACGAGACGAAAAACATCAAAAGTAAGAAAAACGATAAAAAGATAAACCTAAAACACGTAAAAGCACACAACACACGATGCAAAAATACACGAAAATCACATACAAATATGTACAAATCACTAGACACCCTTATATTTCTAGAAATCACAAGCGTTTCAAGTATCGACTAAAGCGAACCTAGTAGATTGGCAACCCCTTTTCATATACGCCACATCAATGTAATATGGTTCCCCCTCGTTACTCGATGGTTTGGCTACTATCCATTGTTGGTTGCGATCAAATATCTCGTCCACCCATTATTTTTTTATTAAATTTTTTATTGAGGCCTGCAGCTCCGCACTACTGTTCTTGACTTGATAATTAGGATGAGGCGCTGAATAGGAGGATCGTCTTAGTTATTGATTCGATTTATCGAGCTTCACCTCTGATTTATTAGAATTGAGATTAGTATGCGCCATTTGAGTAATAGCATACGTGTGTGATATGTCCGGCTGCTGATCATGTCTTCGTTGGAAATTGCCCGTAGTGTAAGCGAGCACTTGGTAAACACGGATAGGCAGCTATATCAGCACCTCAATCTTTTCTTTTTCTTTTTTTTCTTCGACTACGCCATGCCAGTATTTCTCCAACCGGACTTCAATAATTTATGTTTCAACTAACGAGATATTCTCACACAACCACCAACTTCAAGGCCCCACACAAACTTGCATTGAGTAAGGCAACCACAAGGACACCACAACAACGTAAACAAGCTAGAATTGACGCCCCGCAAATGAATGACAAGAGTACTAACAATCATGCTCTTGATCCCTAAATCAAATGATGCCTAAAGACTTTAACCGAAACATAATTCGCCTAAGAAATGCAAGTAAGTACTATTATAAATCAACTCTAGGATCATCATAGCAAATAGAACAATAATTCCCCTCTCTCATATATTTAGTTTTGTTGTAACAAGAATTTTCAGCACCACAAGTATCATAAACCATTGACTCCTCACTCCCTCAAACTAAAACCTTACTTGTCCTCAAGCAAGCATAAAACAATAACACGAGGGAAGAGTAGGAATAGAAATCGTCCAAGTAAATGGCGCGGAGGTCCTGATGCTGAATAATCACTATGAAATATCTTCACTAAGTAAGCCCAAACATCCAAATCCTTCAACCAAACCTTTCTCCGCCTTCAACTGTGAGATAAAGAGAAATAAGGAAAACAAAAAAAATTAAAATAAAAATAATGTAAACATTGGGCTGCGTCCCAACAAGTGATCCAAACTTTTGTGCACCCCTTTTAAGATATTTAATTAAAAACACGTAAGTTTACTCGAAAGAGTACGAGAAACTTGTAGGGTGGTGAGTTTGATTCAAGTCGATTCTCTCGAGGAAACAATTGTTCGGTCTCTAGATGTTTTTGTCAATTTATGAACTAGCATAAAATACATGTACATCGGGGGTTTTTAAAGATTTTAAATTGATCATTGTAAACTAAAGCAATATTTAAACTAAGACTAATTAAACTAATTATTTCAAACTAGATTATCTACGAGCAATAATTAAACTATTCGAACTTAAGAACTAAGAAGTAAAAGCAACGAGTCTAAGAATATGAATGTAATAAACTATCACGAAACAATTGTATCATAAGAATCTAAAACGAGAATATAAAGCATGAACTAATTCGCATAAATAAACTAGATTAATCCAATATCCAATATCCAATATTAAGGATGAAAGAATTAAACTAATTAAACTATATCTAGAATTAACTAAGAACTTTAACTACAAAATTAACAAGGAAACTAATTACGAAACTAACTAAGAGTTTAGAGTACTTATTGTAACTACTGAAAGCAGTAAAAATCTCCAGCGAATCTGGATTTTGGAATGAAATCTCGATTTGAAGTGATTCTTGAGCGTAAGGATCTTAAATCTTCAATCTTAATTTCTGTAGTGTATAAATGCGTTGTTTCTGTGCTGGATACCCCTAGGAAGTCGTCTCTGCTCGTAGATAGTCGTCTCTTCTTTAAAAATCCGAAATATGAAGGGTATATATAGATATATCATGTCTTGGCGCACAAGAAACCCTAAAAACGCATTTCTGGGCAGCCACGTTGACTGACGCATGCTGGCTCTCAGCGTCGATGCTGCCTGGGTGCTCGCATCGACTGGGCGGGTGCGTCGACTGACGCGGTCATGGATCGACGCAACTGCAAGTTATGTCGACTTGGCATCGAAAGACGGACTCTTGGATCGACACAACCGCAAGTTGCGTCATCTTGGCGTCGACCGAGTGTCGACTGACGCGTGTAGGATCCACATCGATGCTTGCGTCGATCAACGCTACCGAGAGTCTATCTCATTTTTTCGATCTTTCTGCTACTCGTTCACCGGAAAGCTCGTTCTCCACTCTTGAACATCGAACTTCATCCCTTTATGCACTGAACTCTTCCGGTTATTTAGCTGTAAGGTGAAAAATAATGAATAATCACCTATTCTCATCAATTATGATCAAGACATGGTAAAATAAGTTGGAAATATAAAAATACGGAATTAAGCTTAAATCATCCAACTTATACCAAAAACGAATAGAAAAATGAACTAAAAAGCTAATAAAAATAAGGACAAATCTACGCTAATCAGCAAGCGCCTTTTTTAAAGTCGTTGGCTCGACGTGATACCCTCAATTTATGAGTCCAGTGAGGTTTCAGTGGAGATCTCAAAGTGAATGGAAATTTCATGACTTCACCCTCCTTAAACTTCGCTCGTTTCAAAACTGGATGCTCAGCAGGATCTTTTTAACTTGGTGGTAACTTCTCAAAGAAACTGGCGAAATAGTTTTACCCATCATCTCATGTGGAGGAATATAAGTCTTTGCCTTCTTTAAAACATCTCTCATGTGATTCTCCGTGCCCACCATCACTTAGGACTCAATTCGTGATGGAAAGGGCAGTGGCTCGACTTTGGTAGGAAAAATGATAGAATTATAGATACCGTGTTTAGGTTAGAGCAGACTGTTGTCGGATGACCCAATATCAGTGTGTGTTAGCTCCGTTTCTCCTTTCTCTTCCTCGTTTCCATCCTCCAATTTAGGTGTTGGATTCTTCGGAGCTTCAAATTTCTCCCCAACCAGCGTTGTAATGGAACTCAAATACTCCATATTTTCCTCATGTTTAAAAGGCAATCGTCCATCTATTTGTACATCTAAAAGGTTTATGTGATCCTCTAATTGTCAAACTGGCCCCTTTAAGTTCTTTATGCTGGATTTAGTATCCTATTGGAATTCATCCATCTTATGCTGAAGCTTTAAGGTATTTGATTCCATGGCTTTCATCATCTCCTCGAGCGATGGGGATGAGTCTTCCGCTTGTGGTTGGCTACTATATTGTCTCGAGAAACTTTGCTCCCTTTGAAGATTCTGAGGTGGTCCCTGATAATGATCGCCGAAGGAATTTTCGGGCTGATTTCGATAACTGAAATCCGGATGGTCTATCCAGCCTGGGTTGCAAGTGCTAGAATAAGGATTGTAATTCCTCCCTTGCCAGTTACCAATCCCCACCACATTAGCGTGCAGTGTTGGACAGTCATCTAGGACATGATCCAATGTTTGACATAGTACACATGGTCGAACCTTAGGAGCTCCCCCCGTAGCCAATTTAGTGATCAGGGATGTCAAATCGTTTAATTGAGCCTGTAACGAACCAGTGCCTACTGTATTTACTGACTTCAACGAAGCATCACGACTGCCGAATTGTTGGGAATTTGCCGCTATGTTAGAGATCTTATTGCTTTCAGTCCAAGTTCAGTTTCCACCCTAGATCGATTCATCTAACCAATTGTAATATCATAATTCACTTTTCATATTAAACTACTAGACCTAAATAGCAATAAGCTCTGCTACTCGAATTTGCCCTTACCGAATATTTAATCAAAACAAGCTCTTCAATTAAACTTAATTAATGAACAACCTAGAATAAGATCTCTAGATTTAATCCAATAATAGCATTAAATGCTAGGCAAATAGGCTAATCTAAGTAATTAAAAAGGTTTAGAGTACTTATCAGATCTAGTAAAAGCATTAAGTTTCAGCTATTCCGGAGAAAGAATGATGATCTCGATCGAAGAATGAGTCACGAAAGAAGGAAGGAGTTTTAGCACTTGTAATCTCGAATATTCAATCTTGATCTTCTATCTATGTAACGGGCGGTGGAAACAAGCTCTCTCGGCGTCTCGGGACCCTAGGAAGGTGTTAAGTCATACCCTAAACGAATTTTAGAAGGGTATATATAGGTTTCCAAGACTTGGAGCAAAAGTTTCCTTGTTACTTTACGATCTGGGCCCATTAACGGTTAGCTTAGCGGTAAGGGTTACCGCTAACGCTACCGTTAACCTCTTGCTAAAAGTCTCTGTCCATCCCTGACGATTGAGCTACCGGTTAGCAACCGTTAAGCCTAGCGTTAACATCTTTCTGCAGCCTCCTAACGGTTGTGCTAACGTTTAGGCAACCGTTAAGCCTGCCGTTAACTCCTCTCTGAATCTCTCCGTCATTCTTTAGTGGCTCAGTTAGCTGTATAGTGGCTGCTAGGGCTTAGCAGTAGCCTTAACGATTGGATCTACTGTAAACCCTACCGTTAAGTGGGTATAATTGCTACTTCTTCGCCGAATCGCTTGTTTTCGTCTCTTAGTTCTTGAAACGGATTCCAAACCTCATCTATTCAGTGCTGAGCTCCTTCGGTTACTTAGCTGTATGGGGAAAAATAGAGAATAATCACCCAATTGCATCAGTTATGATCAAAACACGGTAAAATAAGCTGGAGATAAGAAAATATGAAAATATGCTCAATCTATCCAACTTATACCAAAATTAATAACAAAAACTAACTAAAACACTAACAGAAATCAAGACAAATTCTTATTAATCAATGTGCAAGAAGAGGTAAAAGAAGGAAGAGATGGAGAGGAAGAGGTGAGTGAAAATAAATTTGAAAAGTAATCTCTTTAGAGGAGTGTTTTAATGAATTGATAGATGAGTCCTATATGTACGGGGAGACATTTTTATGTGATGGGTCTCTTGTAAATCTAATTTGTGATGCTTTTGTATGTTTTGTTTTTATTTGGTCTCTATGGTTGAACAATCAACTAACTTGACTTTGCAGGTTTATGAACATAATCCAAAGTGAGAGATTGTAAATATATGGAGATTGGCACAACTGATCACAAATAATTTTTTGATTGTGTCATGATACATTGTACCAACAAGATTGACAACTTACCTTCCTTATATGGCCTGACTAAAGAATCGAATCACTGGGATTGTGATTTTTGGATTGATTATGTATTTAGTGTAAATATATGGAATTGATTGTGTATTTCAAGTTGAAAGATATTAATTGAAGTATCAAGTCAGCAATATATCAAGTAAAGGACAAATGCTAGGAAGGAAGATTATCTATCCATCTATCAATCTATTAAAGCTCCTCCATCTGGAAATGGAAAGTGGTATTTATGCGGGAAAAATAATTATTTACAAATTTGGGAAGTAGTAATTTGGTGTGTTGAAAGTCATATTTGATATGAAACCAATTTTATGAAAATATCTTATTTCGACAAAAATTGGTGAATAATATATATATAGTATCCCATCTTGAATTTTTTTCACTATAAAGGAATTTTTGATATGAATACAAGTAAAACACCAATTTTTATACTTAGCACTGATACTAAATGGTTGCATGATTATTATAATCCTAATATTACAGCACATCTTCTAACATTATCTATTAGAGTACTTAACCCATTAAATTTCGTAAAATATTAATACAACAAATTTATAATATATGTGTTGTTTTATTATTTAGAGATATACATTTAGTTTTTAATACACCAAATTCTCATGTATCAGTTATTTTCTTCATTTCATTCTTAATGCAACAAATCAATTTTCAGGTCTAGTTTAAAAAATCAAATTGTAGATATATTTTTAGTTTATTTTAAAATAGACAAAAAAAAAATCAAGAAACAAATATTTAATATAGAGTTAAAAAATATTATTCATAAAGATGCGTTAAAAAATTGGTAACATGGGGGGGGGGGGGGGAGATATTTAGCGCTTCCTTGTGGTCAATTTCATTATGCGCCTCAAACTGAATTGATTTTATCTCGATAGAAATTGATGAATAATATATTTAAATTATTCCATCTTGGGTTTCTTTTAATGCATTATAAAAGTATTATTATTAACACATCACTAATTTTTATAATGTATCACTCAAACTAAATAACTGGGATTATTCTAATACCAATGTTAACTCATCTTCTAGAATTGTCTATTAAAATATTTACGCCATTAAATTTCTTATAATGTTGATATAACAAATTTATGAATTATGTTTTTTTTTAATTTAGCGATATACATTTAGTTTTTCATGCACAAATCTTCATGCATCGAATTATTTTATTTCTCAATTTGGTTTTAATTCAACAAATCTTCGTGCAATAAAAAACTTTTTTCTTTCATTCGAATTCAACGAAACAAATTTTCACGCAATTTTTTTCTTTATTTTTTTTTCAATTCGGTTTGAGTCGTCTTGAACCAGTATTCAGGCCTAATTTAAAAAATCAAGATGAATATCAATTTTTAGTTTATTTTAAAAATGGACTAAAAAAATTATGTTAGAGATATATTAAATTGACTAAAAATATATTAATAATCATGCTGAAAGGATGTGTTGAAAAAAATTGGTAACATACAAATATAGACTAAAAACTTTCGAAATGTTTTTACTTCTTTTAAAAACTGGTGGAAGCGCATATTCAATTTGCGCTTCCTATTTTATTTTTGTTTTATAAATTCTCGAACTGCAATTTTATTGTGCACTTTCAAGTTTATAATTTTTTTAAATGGTGGAAGTGCAATTTGGGTATGCGCTCAATAATTTTTTTTTAAATTTATTTTTTTGGATGGAAGCATAGTCTGAATCTATGCTTTCATTATTGTTAATTCTTAAAAGAAGCGCAGGTTTTGACTGCGCTTCCATTTATTTGAACACCTCTTATTTTCATAACTCAGGGTCGAAAGTGTAATAATGGCACAATTTTAGCCTCATATTGGGCTCTATGTCTTTGTTTCACAAAATTAATTACATTAAACTCAATAAAGATATTTGAAAGTTATAAGTGTGATCCGATTAGAACCTACTTGTTTTTGTCTTGAGTGATCTAACAATTCAGAAAGTCCATTTATTAATTATTTTATTTATATATATATAATAATATTATATATTGCTATTTATTTTATTTTCTATGTACTGCAAGCATTTACATAAAATAATTTTACAAAATGGAAATAATTTTTTTGTTAATATTCGATACCTATTAAACAATAATAAAAACCTAAAGTGAAATAAAATATATGTATTTATTTTGTTTAAAATTTCTAAATTGTTGATACATGTTGTTGTCGTTGGTTATAACTATATAGGTTTTTTTATATTTCTTATATAACTATTTTCAAACTAATGATAATGTCAATACGTTTTCAAGTGTATATTAGCCGACAATAACTGTTTTTTCCTTTCCAAACTCGACAATAAGTGACATTACAAATGGTGTATCTAATTAGTTGTCATAAATAAATATATTTTCAGAAATATAATATTTTGTATGTGATGCTCATAATAAACACTTTCCCTCAGTTTTTAAAATAAACAAACATGTTTCCACAAATCGAATATTGTGTATGTAATATTAATTACACTATATTTTTATATCGAATAAGTATTAGAAATTTGTCAAAACAAAATTATGTAATTCTTTATTTGATGGTTTAATTTTAATTACTTTCCATCTAAAGTTTCTAATAATAATGCTATGGATCTTAAGACTTCCTGATAAAATGATAGAAGTGCCCTGTATCAGTTTGTTGAGTAAATATCTTTGCCTTTGTGATAATTTGAAGTTTAACAATTTTAAGATATGAGAAAGTATTGAGAATAAGAAGACAAAAATTAAAAAAAAATATTGTTAAAGGAAATACACATTTAGTGTGTCTTTATCAACAAGTTATTGATGAGGGTAATTTAGGTATCCATTAGCCTTACGTAATTATAGAACTGTGTAATTGGTACCCTATATCAAGGGGTCTTAGATTAATGAGAACTCTCTCTGCCTCTCTTCTCTTCAGTATATTTTCTCCTTTTACTTTTACACATTTTCAGCACGATCGAGCAATTCGGTAGAACTCTTGGACGATCTATTTGATTTTGAGTGCTCTAAGAACAAATCGTATCTATACTGCAAGGTATTTTCAATATCCCCTCAAATATATGATTTAATACCTAATAGTTGGGTGACTTGATTCTTTGGCATCTGAAGTCATGTTTGATAAAAAAAAAATTTTATCATCTGTTTTATGAACTTTGCTTATTAGTTCTTCAAATAGTAGGTGTAATCTGGGGTGTGTTTATTTTTATTTTTCAACTTCCATTTATATGTCTCTGTAAATTTTTATATCTTATATAATTTAATTTATTTTGGGAATCGATGTTAAAACTTGTGTGGACCTGCTCAATTCGTGTTTGGTTTTTATATTCAAGTTTATTTACAAATTATGCTAGCGTATGTGCTTGTGCTAAATACAAAGTTGGTGTATATGTTTCTATTATTAAATGTTAATGATCTATGTTAGATTCTGTCATATTAGCGATATATTTAATATATTTTTTGAGTTCTGTAGTTAGTTGTTTATAATCCCTGATATAATGTTGTCTGCAATTCCTTGCAAGTTTGAATATATGTATATAGGGTTCGGTTCCGGTGAGAATAGGTCCGTGGGTGAGAAATGAGAATAAATCCTAGCCATTATATCTAATCTAATCTAATGGATTATATTTAATCAAACAAAATTAAAACCTAAAGAATCCAGCTGTCAACTCTCCGCCTCTCCCCTTCCATGGCCGCATCTATAATTCCCCTTCCAAAATCTGGCACTTATCGGGCTTGTACGCTACGCAAAGTGCATCTTCTACGGAGCCTCCATGCCTAGGGTCGCCACCAGGCGGCATAAATCGGCATCGGAGGTGAGCCTCCCGATGGATTTCCGGTGTCCGATCTCCTGCTTGATTCATGATCTAATATATCCATATAATTTTTCAAGAAACCAGTTCATCATGTTCCTTCAATCCCGTTCGAATTTAGGTTTGGGCCGGAGTAGTAGAGATTGGCGTGTCAATCGTGTTCGAATTTGGGGTTGGCCGGAGTTGATCGTAGAATCCTGTTCGAATTTTGGAAGAATCTTGTTTGATTTTGGTACTAATTTTTCCTCTTTTCAAAATCATCCTTGAACTAAAGAGCACTTGTTTTTTTTTTTTTTTTGATCGGATCTACAATTTTTGTAATTGTGTTTTATTATTTATTTTATTCTTTTGCAGTCAGATTTTTCCTTTTAATGCAGATCGAATGTGTCAGTAGTTTATTATACTTTGTGTTATTGCATGGTTGAGAATTCGATATGCGGGAATGCTTCGATTAGGGATCAGACGCGTGAGTTTTGAAGGAGTGAAGAGGGTAAAAAAGTTTATTTCTGTGCATAATGGGTCGAATAGAAGCGGATCTAACCGAGAGGAGTAGCCACAGTTGATGGCGGCGATAAAATAAGAGTTCAATCGGAGAGCATCAGACATTGAGCTTGGGTCTAAGTGTGATGTATTTTTGCATAAGTAAGTGTCAGTTTATGCACATTAATGTGTTTACTTGTGCACGATCGTGCTATAGCTTTAGTATTTAGGTGTTATGATTAAAAATTTATGTGCATGTTGTCATCTGATGTCGTTGTCGTCTGATGCACGTGTGATGTTTTTGTGCACAAGTGTCAGTTTGTGCAAAATTAATGTGTATGCTTGTGCACGGTCATGCAGTAGCAAATGGTGTTTGCACGTGTTATGATTAAATAAAACTCTGCGTGTGTTTTCGTCCGATATCATTGTCGTCTGATGCAAGTGTGATGTGTTTGTGCACAAGTAAGTTTCAGTTTGTGCACATTAATGTTTTCCCTTGTGCACGTCCGTGTAGTAGTAAAATGGTGTTTGCACGTGTTATGATTAAAAAAATCTGCACATATTTTAACCTGATGTCATTGTCGTCTAATGTGGTTGTCGTATGATTTGTTTGTGCACAATTAAGTGTCAGTTTGTGCACGTTTATGTGTTCCGTTGTGCACGTTCATGCAGTAGCAGAATGGTGTTTGCACGTGTTACAATTAAAAAAATCTCTGCATGCTGTCGTCTGATTGCTTGTCGTCTGATGCAAGTATGATTTGTTTGTTCACAATTAAGTGTCAGTTTGTGCACGTTAATGTGTTCCCTTGTGCACGTCCATGCAGAATGGTGTTTTGCACGTGTTATGAAGTCTTCAATAATTTTTTTGTCGTATTATATGTGGCATGTACTGTTTCGTGCACTGATTCAATGCGAGATTTTGCAGGTGATGTTGAATGTTCTTCCCACAATTGTGAGTCTGTTCGACAAACTATGGTCATGACACCTAGCTCTACAAACATAAATGTGTAAAAAAAAGGAGAAATTGGCAGAGTTCAAGACCCTTCATATTATTCTCTTATTTTTATTACTCTTAATTTTGCGACGTAGGTTGTGCACAAACAAGTGTGATTTTTTTCACAACCGATCAATCAATTTTGCACAATAGTGCAATAATTTATGCACGGTGGTATTTTATAAATTTCTTTTTTAGGTGATGGTCTTTTGGGCTTTTCGTACAAATTAATTGGACTATAGTTTTGTCTGAGATTCAGAAATAAGACCTTTTTGGCGTCTTCTTTATCTCTTTGCTTGTTATCTTGTATTTAAATATGTTTACATATTTCCTTATCGTACATCGACAATGCTTAATTTGGGTCTAATGAAAAATCCAACCCGATGATCGGATCGTAATGATATCATTTACACAAGTAATGCAATAACATATGTCCAACCAAAAGTGCAACCATCGAAGTTAAAAACTTGGAAACTTAAATATTTGTCTTTCCCTCACCAGGACCATTATTAAAAATTCTAAATATGCAAAACACAACTTTTTTGAGTCGCAAAATAGTCACTATATACCAAACTATTAAAATAATACATGCACATCAAATTGTACATTATTTCATACACTTGTGCACATTAGTTCATAACTAAATGCATAACTAGCCACTATATACAAAATAATTAAAATAATACATGCACATCAAATTGCACATTAGTTCATACGCGCGTGCACATTAGTTCATAACTACATGCACAAATAGCCATTATATACAAAACTATTAAAATAATACATGCACATCAAATTGCACATTAGTTCATACGCGCGTGCACATTAGTTCATAACTACATGCACAAAATAGCCTCTATATACAAAATAATTAAAAAATACATGCACATCAAATTGCACAWTAGTTAATACACTCGTGCACATTAGTTCATAACTACATGAACAAATAGCCACTATATACAAAACTATATAATGTTTTACACCTGATGATCGGATCGTAATGTTGTACACCTGTGATACCTATAAATTCAATTAGGTCCAATGCCTAGTGCATCAATTTATGCACAATCATGCAGTAAGAAATGAACAATAATATAATAACACATGCACAAAATGAAACTCTCGATATACAAATTTGAATACATAAATCTTTGCCTTTCCCTCGCCATGAACACAAAAAAGCATCATATAAATGTTAAAATAATTTGAAATAAAATACTAAGAACTAATGCATCTTATTCAAAATAAAAGAAACAACTTAATGTGATTATTCAAGTACAAGCCATATTTTATGATATCTTTATTATGCGAACTCATAGTCAGTATTGTGCATAGTGAGTAATATTATTGTGCACATACCTGGAACTAATGTAACAATATAATTTTAGGAATATTGACATTTTCACATACAAAAACAGCATATTACAAAATGTTAAATGCTATAATGGTCTGACAGAAAAATAAGAAATTGAGAACATGCTAGACAGTGTGATTCATTCTTGCACTATGCATAAAAAAATTTGTTTTACGCCCATCAGATCCTAATGCATAAAATCAAGCACAATATTTTTCCATGCTACAAAACTCATTCACCAGTAAGTTTGTGCAACTAATGACACAACATTATCCAACAACTCCAATATAGGTCAATCTACAATATCAGTTTTTTACATTAATTCACTACTAGAACATTAGATTTGGCAAATAATCCCAAACTAACTAAAAACCTAACTCAATGAACTAATCCGTCGCATGAAATTCATTGCTTCAAATCAACCTTCTGTTCAAACTTCTACCTTAAAATCGGGAGGTACTCCTTCACGTTTTCAATTTGTTTATCTCTCCACATACCAAGAGTGGCAATACTTCATATGGATACAATTTACCTGTTTTTTGTCTCCTCCCGTAATCTCACACACCCAGTTGCCCTTCAATATCGCCCCCATGTATGATTTCATTTGCCTCATGGTGAAAACACCACAATCCATGTTTTCTACCCCTGTTGTGCATAACATCTCAAAAAGATTTAGCTCAAGTTTTTCAACCACATTGACGGAATGTGTCATATTGTGTACCCCTAAAAACTTTGAAAAAGAGTCTTTCTGCAAAAATAAAAAATAATTTGTATGGAAAAAAATGACAAGAAAAAACTAAATGTAAATAAACTGTATATGATGCACATTAATGAGTAATGCATTGCACAAGGATCTATTGGACCTGTTAATCAAGATATTTTCCCTTCAGATCTCAATTAAAAAAAACTTGATTTGAACATCAAATCAAAATAAATATTATAATATTAGTTTCAGGATATGCACAATAGTGCCATAAGACTTGCACAATCGCATTACAAGTCATGCACAATATATATCAATACACAAATTATAAAAATACACCAGCAATGAAATTACACATGAGTCTGACAAGATATATATAAAAAAAATCATTAAAAAATCATTATTAACATCAATTGAAGTGGTCTGGACAAACGATTCATAGTGACTTGCATCAATTTGGCCGAAATCGCCTTGTTCAAGAAAAAGGGGATCAGCGACGGGAATCGTCGAATTAGCCACAATTGGAACTCGTTTCTTGAAGTTGACACCTGGGTTGGCATCGGCGTGAAATGGAGGAGGTTGGTGCACCTCCATTTTGTCCAGAAGAGCACCGTCCCGCGAGATGCCATTTTTATACAAAAGGGGATCGGGACCTCTTTTTTCAGAAATTCTTCGATTAGCAAGGTTGGGAATGGGTTTTAAAAAATCGGATGTGAGGATGGGTAGATTGAGTCTATTGGAGGAGGAAGCTACGAATTGCAGGTCGTCGGAGAGCGGCGAGGAAAGAACCAGAGGCTTCGCGATGAGGGTGGGAGCTTGTGAAAATCTAGGCACCGCGTTGGGGAGGTTGGGCAAGAAATTAATTTCATGGTGTGGGCCTATGGGCCCGCTAGAAGTGAGATAGCGTGCGTAAAGGCCTAAAGATCACTAATATTAAAATTAGTGGTCAGGATTTATTCTCATTTCTCACCCAAGGATCCATTCTCACATGATCCTATACCTATATATATATATATATATATATTATATATATATATATATATATATATATAGGTATAGGATCATGTGAGAATGGATCTTTGGGTGAGAAATGAGAATGAATTATGTCCACAAGTTTTAATGCCTTTTTATTAAGTGACCGGTGGCATTTCTATAATTATAAACACCCTGTGGCATTTTTGTAAATAAGTGGTTTCTTGTTTAAAATTAGATGAAATTTTGCTTTTTTCTTCCTTCTACCCATTTGAAGTTGGGGTGTGAGAGAGAGAGAGAGAGATGGAAGCTTTACTGTGCAGAAATCTGGGCGACCTGACGGCGCCGCCGGATGTCGCCGAGAACTCGACCCTCACTATAGCCACGACCCACCCGATTCCCCAACTCAGCACGCCGACGGCCATCCGAGTCCGAGTCAAGTCAACCATCTTGAACTTCGCCAATTACCTCCAAATCCTCGGAAAGTACCAAGAGAAGCCGCCTCTTCCCTTCATTCCAGGCTCTGATTACTCGGGCACCGCCGAGGTTGTGGGGCCCGGCGTCACCAAGTTCAAAATTGGGGATCCAGTTTGCGGATGTCATGTCCAAGAAGACCTTTAAAAGGAGGCTGTTGGGGCGCATCCACAGCGCTGCGGACGCCATTGATTGTGGGGATTTCGTCGTGCCCAAGCCGTCCTGGAGGAATTTTACCTATGAGGAGCTTAAGCAAGCTACTGACAATTTTAGCCCTGATAAATTTATTTATTTACTTATTATCTGTTATTATTTGTATTTTTGTTTTAGTTTTTTCATGGTGTCTTGCCTCTGCTGCATGCTCTGTTTTTTTGCCGTGGGTTTTATTTTTTTGGAGGTGATTTATGCTTTTTGTTGCATCAGGATTAACGTAAATTACAGAAATTACTGTGAGCGTCAAATTACTAGAGCCGACAAAAACTTGGGTTGGGATGAAATATAGTAGGCCATCATGTGCCTCTTGAGTTTATACTGAGTGGTGTTTCATGGTGAAATTATTAGAAATCATTGAATAATAGCTATCATTCATATAGTCAATGTCTCTGAATCTCAGTGTTATGTTTGAATGTTCATGGTTTTGAATATTCTTCTATTTATTTCAATTTATTGTTGGTGTTGATGTCTTCTCGCCTGATTTAGGGTGTTTTTGTCAGATGCTGAAGGTTGGGGTGTTTTTTTTTAGTGTTGTTTTGTCAGTGATTTATACGTTTGGCTTTTGTCTGACTATCTTCACCTTAAATTTATTGTGGTTAAATGTTTTGTTTATTGGTTGCTGCTGATGTCTTTTTATGTGTCAACATGTCTAGTTTCTCTGTTAGCATTAATAATTAGTTGATTATAGTCTGATCTATGATGTCTTTGTTTTGAATCTGGGATTTCTCCATGTCCTTCTAATTGTTTGATTATTATGATTATTATGCATTTGTAGTGCCCCCATTCAATAGTCTGACTATCTTCTTTTTCTCTCTTTTTTGTGTGTGGGCTTCTCAAGTGTATGTCACCAACTGTACAGTCCATTTTTCATGAAGAAGGATGCCTATGTAGTGGGAGTTAGGTTAATATTCTCTATTTATTTTTTGACAACATCTTTCTATGAAACCAAATCATTTATTTCCAATTTTCTTCTATGAAGCTACTCAAGAGTTCACGAGTGAATAAGTGTAATATTTTTTGCTCAGGGATTTTTTTTAAAAGAAAATATATTTCATTCATGTCGAGCAAAAAGAAAGTATCATATTTGACATTATATTCTCGTGTTCTTGCTAATCCAACACTAACTATGGTTTGTCAATTACTTCTTAGGCTGCTAACTACCTGAATATCAAGAGTCTTCTGGACCTGACTTGCCAGACTGTTGCTGACATGATCAAGGGAAAAACACCTGAGGAGATTCGCAAGACGTTCAATATCAAGAATGACTTCACACCTGAGGAAGAGGAGGAAGTTCAACGAGAGAACCAGTGGGCTTTTGAATAGAAGAACCGGGGGTGTTGCAAATGAATTATCTGTAGGTGTTGGATTATGTTTTGCTGGTGGCAGACAGATGATTATCTCTCTTGACTTCTTAGTACATGTATTTTGTGGATTGCTTTTGTTAAACTGGCTTTCTTGCAAACCTGTTTTTCTCATTTTCTATGCGTTGTGTTTTGGAAGGATTATCCATGGTATTGTGATGAATCTGAATCATATCGATGCCTATTTACTTTTCAATTATTAGACAGTGTATTACTTTGTAATGTGCAATGTATAACTTAGTAATGTGCAAAATAACTCTTATTATTGTGAAATGTAATGCTTATTAATGTGCATCGTATACGGTTTCTGTGCATAGAATTTTCCCTTGTATATATGTTATATATTTTTCTTGATTATGTCACCCTTTGAAAAAGAATTTTTATTAATGTGCACATGAGTTCTTATTATTGTGCAAATTATTACTTATTAATATTCATCATATATAGTTTGCCGGTACAGTCACCTGAAGCACAAAGAAAGTTGATGTTACATTGAGTTATTAAAAGAAAGAAGAAAGAAGGCAAAGTATGAACCATATGGTGGTGATTCTGAGAGGCCTTTGCGACATAATAAGGAGTCTGAACCTTCACCACAAATGAGAAACCTCCGCCACGTAATGAAGAACCATCTGAAGACACTTCACCTTTAGGCGTGCACATTCTAGAGAAGAATTTGTGATTCTGGCAAAAGTTGCAGCAAACATTTTCCGATTTTTTTAATGATTTTTTTTTTGATATATCTTGTCAGACTCATGTGTAATTTTCATTGCTGGTGTGTTTTTATAATTTGTGTATTGATATATATTGTGCATGACTTGTAATACGATTGTGCAGGTCTTATGGCACTATTATGCATATCCTGTAACTAATGTTGTAATATTTATTTTGATTTTAAAATAAGTTAAATTGATATTTCTAGATCATATTATGATTTTGCAAACAGAGCCTTCACCTCAATCTCATAATTAGTACCGAAAGACAAAAAAATTAAATAAGTATTCATGAAACACTAGAACCAAGAGTGCAAGAGCGTCTGCACCAGTGACATATTGTGCACAATTTATTTCACTATTGTGCAAAATTCATCACATTGTTGTGCACAACCCAATTTTCTAAATTAAGAAAATAAAAATAAGAAAATAATATTAAGGGTAGGTCTTGATATATGCCAATTGGTCCAATTTTTACTTCCTTCCTCAAATCACCTGCAAATTACAATGTGCAAAGAAGTGATTATTACAACCATAACCGATACCAAGTAAAATTTCGAGGTAAGAACACACAAAAATCAGAAAATAAATTTTTGAATATCTTTGAAGTAATGATACATCTTGGCTCACGCACCATTGCCTTTTTGAATTGCTCAAGTGACAATCAGCGTATTTAGTAGTTATCAATACAGCTACAAATGTAACATTTATTTGTGGTTTTCAATCCTAGTGAAACGTGCAAATACCATATTAATGTGCACAAACTGGCAATTATTTGCTCACAAATAAATCACACTAGCATCAGATGACAACCACATCAGACGACAACACGCGCATAGTATTTTAATCATAACAAGTGCAAACACCATTTTGCTACTTCACAGACGTACACAAGGGAACACACTAATGTGTACAAACTGACACTGAATTGTGCACAAAATAAATCAGATGGAAACCACATCAGACGACGACATGTACAAATTTTTTCAAGACTTCACGACACAGTGCAAGACACCATTCAGCATGGATGTGCACAAGGGAACACATTAATGTGCAGAAACGGACACTGAATTGTGCACGAAATAAATCAGACGGCAACCACATCAGACGACGACATGTACAGATTTTTTTAAGATTTCATGACACGTGCAAAACACCATTCAGCAAGAACGTGCACAAGGGAACACATTAATGTGCACAAACGGA
>BMAC01001203.1:58323-88800 GCA_014905375.1 Phtheirospermum japonicum | reverse complement strand
TGTCAAAAGATCAATAGCTTGCCCGCAAGAGAACGGGGTCGCGCGTAGCTTGGCAAACTTGACTCGAGTCGTCTCTCGAGGAATATACAATCGGGAATCTCAAACAGTTTGTTCAATTCAATATCACATGCAATGGGGGGGGGGGGGGGGGGGGTTGATTGTTTTGATTTCCTAAGAATTTAAAGCGCAAGAACTATAATTAAAACTAGGAAATTGAATTCAGCTATTTGAACTTATAAACTAGAAAAATTATTCTAAGAGCTTTAAATAAGATTAACCAGCATAAACGATCATCAATTATCTAGAACGAAATGTAAACGAAGTAAACTAACCAGCATGAATAAAACTAAGCATAAATTAAACTAAGATTATGAATTGCAATATCAAAAGTATCTAAAGTTCGAAACATGAAATAACTCAAGAGCAATTATTAGAAACTATCACTTAATTGCATAACTTAAACTAAGAAAGCGATAAAAGAGTTTGAGTACTTATTTAAACTAAGGAAGCGTAGTAAATTCCCCAGCTAATCCGGAGAGGTTGGTTGATCTTGGTCGAAGAACGGAATCACGAACGGACGGTTGAAGCTAGCGATCCTTGAATCTTCGATCTTGATCAATTGTTGTTATATGGTTGCGGATTGTGTTGTTCTCGAACCCAAAAGATCGTATTTTCAGAGTATGGGGGAGAGGTATATCTTTTTGGACGGAATTAGAGGGTTTATATAGATTTCCCTTGACTTGGAGCATAAGAAACCCTAAAATCCCGATTCTGGGCCGTCGCGTCGACGGTGTGCGTGCGGACTGACGCGTGCCAGTGCTCGGCGCCGGTGGCTGCCTGGTGCGCGCGTCGGCTGGGCGGGTGCGTCGACGGTGTGCGTCGACATCGACGCTTCAGCAAGTAGCGTCGACGTTGCATCGACAATGGTGCGTCGACATCGACGCTTCAGCAAGTAGCGTCGACGTTGCGTCGACAATGATGCGTCGACATCGACGCTTCAGCAAGTTGCGTCGACATTGCGTCGACGGAGCGTCGACTCGACGCGGTCATGACTCGCTGACATGGCTTGCGTCGACGGTCGCGTCAGTCGACGCGACTGCGCGTCTGTCTCAAATTCTCGATCTTTTGCTACTCGTTTCACCGGAAAGCTTGTTCTTCACTTCTTAAACATCKAACATCGTCTATTATGCGTTAAACTCTTCCGGTTACTTAGCTGTAAAGTGAAAAATCACAAATAATCACTTATTTGCATCAATTTAGGTCAAAATGCAGTAAAATAAGCTGAGAGTACAAATATACGAAATAGAGCTTAAACTACCCAACTTATACCAAAAATAATAAGAAAAACCAGTAATAAACCTACTAAAAATAAGGAAAAATATGTGCTAATCACTAGCCTCCAAAATCAAAATCCAGAAATCAGATGAACTACCCTAATTCAAAAAAAAAGTTACCCGATTCATCCTTGATCGAAGCCATTGGGGTGCAAACAAAACCAAAACTCATAGAAATCAGGAAAAGAACCGAGCAGGTCTATCCAAAATTGAAGCGATTAAAAATCAGACCAAATCGAACAAACAAGGGCCCTCAATTTGTCGAAACTCATAGAAACCAGACAAAATCAAACAGGAATTGCTCGGAAAAATCTAAAGGCGAGTTGATTTTTGAATCCCCCTTAAATCAAACAGGATTGTGCCTCTAAAATCAGCCGACAATATTAGTTTTGATGAAAATCGAACAAGACTTGTTCTCCCAGACAAAATCGATCAGGATTTTTTTGAGAAAGTTTGACGAAAATTTTTGTGGCTTTTGATCGGTGGTGATGAAGATTATACCTATTTTCCTGCGATCTTCTCTYTAATTGTGATTCCCACGTGCCGTAAGTTTTAAGTTTTCTTAATTCATTTGAYTAAATTAGATCCATTAGATTAGATTAGTTATAATGGCTAGGATTCATTCTCATTTCTCACCCACGGACCCATTCTCACCGGAACCTAACCCTATATATATATATATATATGGGTGGGTTCAAATGAGAACCATGTCCTTATATGCAAACTAGTGATTTTATTATATACCAGCTGTGCTTTTATTATACAATCCTAATACTTTTAATCAAATAAATAAATATAAGAAAATCTGATCCATCCATTTAATTAGATTTAAGGCCCATAATTGACCCTATATTCACATATAAGAATATGGTTCCCATTTGAATCTAATCATATATATATATATATATATATATATATATATATATATATATAAAATATTTTTTTAGTTTAGTTTACAGAGATTTATTAGTTGGATACAATTTTTTGGATTCTGTGAATTTTTGATTTAGGGTTCTAGTAAATATTACCCTCTGCCCAAAAAAAAAAAGCCCAAAAATCCCAACTACTGTAAATCGGATGGGGCTTTGTGAAAGATGGATGGCCCCACCTCATAGGGGATTGATGTGCATTTGTAATAAAGCTGGTCACATACACTGTCCTCTCTTTAAAAAAAAGAAAAAAAAAAGGATACACTGTCCTCTCTTTAAAAAAAAGAGAAAAAAAAAGGATTGCACTTGGGCAGATTCGAACCTAGGTCTTTAGTTCCATGTTCACCACCTTCCACCACCGCACTGCTTATATTTCTTGTGTAACTTTTACCCTTAACATAAATTGTTTATCTGCTATTTTTTTATTACTAAATTAAAATTTCTTAAATGCATCATATGTGATTATATCTTTATTTTATTTTCCTGGTGACTACTTTAGTTATATTTGTGTGTGTATTCTCATGATAACGAAAATTCATGAGCAATATAAGTCATGTGATAAAAGCATCGAAAAACATGCACTACTACAGACAGAGGAATTAAAGGCGGTTTTTCTGGACTTTTTACGGCGGTTTTGGAACCGCCCTTAAATCCACCGCCGTAAATTTTTACGGCGGTTAAATTTTTACGACGGTTCTTCTAAAACCCGCCATAGAAAGTAGGCCTTTTTACGGCGGTGGATTATACGGCGGTTTCCTGAAAAATACCTTCTAGAAAGTCTGTTTTCCAGAACAGACAATTTACGGCGGTTCTAGAAAATACCTTTTAGAAAGTAGTAAAAAAAATTAAAAAATAAAAGAAATGAAAATACAAATTAAACAAATACAAATATAAAAAACTCTAATACTCTCAGTAAAAATAAACCATATTTTCTATTAAAAATACGAGAGACATGAACCATGTAATCTCTTATGTACAATCTAAAACATAATTACAATGCCAAATCAACTAATGATGTCCTAAACTCAATGCTTTAGAGGATGATAGTAAAGCATTTACCGTACACATAAAAAAAACAAACTCTTTATGTTTACATTGACCTTAGACATTTCGGGCTTTCCAAGCTCCTGCTCAAAAGCCGTCTCATGGACCGAATCAAATTCACGGTAGGATCTTGTGGTGGGCCCAAGGCCCAAAACTTACTGCAGAAGGCCATGGCTTCGACAGGGCTTATAAGCTTTTGGCAACGCAAGATCTCATCTTTCTCGGCCTGAGCACAAAGCCCGCAAATCCATTTACCGCCACATCTAATGTAGGACAAAGAAAAGTTCAAAGTCAATTAGACAAGTTCATCAATATTTCAATTTCATGCACTTCTTTCTAACGACTAACTAGAGCTAATTAGGATTTTCAAATTAAATAGTCCTAAATCCTACAGTGTAATAGAAATACACCCAAAAAAAAATCAAAATCCCAATTTCACAAATCATGTCCACCAAAGTTATGTATCGCATTATTTCAATTAACAATATTTTGTTAATTGATCCTGGCAAAGTTGTGTAAACCAAACTTGATAAGAATCCTGATGAAGAAAGGAAAGCTTTCTCATTAACTATGATATTATAATTTACACCAATAACCAAAAGAAGAGATTTTTTTACCACCTATATAAAATTCAAATGCACCCACTCAAACCCAAAAATAAATAAATAAATTATCTAAATCCCAAAATATTGGAAGTCCCTAGTGTAAACAAATATGATGAATTAGCACCATATAACATCCAGACAAATCTGCATTTTACCGCATAATGCTGATTATAAATTTCCCAAAACCAAGAATTCAATTTAAAAAAAGAAGAAGAAGAAGAATATAATATCCCAAAAGCCCACCAACCTGCATAATCAAGATTCATATTTTTATTATCTCCATAGTGAAAGAATGGCAGCCAAGAAACAACAGACAAAAGCACTGCAACACTTAGGATCAAAGCAACAGAACATGTGATAGTCACCACCTTCTTAGGCCAACTGCAGCTTAAGCAGCACCCATTACTGCCCCCTGCATTGGGGGTTGTACCCTGAGCATCAAGTGCTGTACATGGCAAAGGCTTCAAATCCTCTGCCTTGCCCATTGCAAAAAAGAAATTCAGCAATGTGAGTTTCTTTTCTTTTCCAATTTTTTTCAGCCACGATCCATTACTGGTGTCGCTCAGGGCAAGGGAGAGCCCGTGATTGGCCTCTGTTTTTTGCCACAACCTTACTTCACAACATCAACATCGTTAGCAAGAACAAGGCGGCCTTCACCATCAGTTCCCTAGAACAAGGGTACATTTCCATCAGCATCCTTCATCAAAAATACCACATTTAGTCAACTCAGGCATATCAAAAACATAATAAGAACAAATAATTACCAAAATATAAATAAAAGTTTAAAATTGTCAACAAATAACCCCTTAAGGTATTACAAACACACCCATTGAGGTTTGTATTCTCTTAGCAAAAATATTAAGTGCGTATTTTTGGTTTTGAAAGATGGACTTTTTGTTTTTTTCAAAATTAACCCCGATGAAGGATAAACTAAATAAAAGATTCATACGATCAGCAGAATAGAATAATTTACTCACAAAGGCAATGAATGTGGCTTTGGTAGCACCATCAAACAGAATGAAGGTAAACTTCCCTTGAATATCTCTCATAACTTGATCAGCAGGATAAGGACCTCTATCCCTCAACGTCTTGTAAGCCTCTATCACAATGATCACCTCATTTGCTGTCTTGTTCAATCCGTACTGCTGCTTGAGATGAGCAACGTTTTCGATATGGCCTTCAAACAAGCAGAATATGTCGTCCACAACTGCAAACAGCCTGAAAAACATATATTAGAGACGTATACCACAAAAATAATCATGAACCAACAACAAATTGAGGAGGCAAAACAATAAATATTTCTTAAAACTTTTAAAAAAATTACTGAGGAAATATTTAAGGCGAGTTGGAATTGGATGAAAAACTGCATTGCCCAAAAGGATAGTCCATATAATAATTATTCACAAACTCAACGTCATTGGTTAAAAACAATAATATAAAGATGATGCAATGTTGCATATTTGTTTCAAGTTATGAATAACAGATCATATGATCCAAAGTAACTAATGAGAGCAAGCATAAACCGAATAAAATAATTCACAGAAAACAGGAACACATAAAACAGATCAAAATGGATATAAGAAAAAATTGCAAATAAAATTCAAGAACACACACACACACAAGTTAGCACATCTATTATATTGTGTACTAGAGAATATCAACGAGGGAATAAAGAAACCAAAAAAAAATGTAAGATCTACAACTTTCCATCTTAAGGCTTTGCCATATTTGTTTGTATCTCCTCATAATTGACAATTAATTTATTTCTCTCAAAACACATCCAAACATATACCCACGTTCTCTAATCCATTTCCATTCCAATACATCCCAACACATTCATCATCAATTCATTTTACCAAAACACCATCCGACAAACAACAACACACAGAAACACATAAAATAAATCATAAAACTAACCATGTACCAATAAACGAATAAATAAAAGAAAAGAAAAACCACCCAACAAAAACTAAACCATCAGATCAAGAAAAAAAATAAGTCCAACCCCACAAATTTATTTTATTTTTAAAGAATAATGATAGAGCCATATTGAAGAAAAAGCGAGACCAAAGAAAACCTTGGCAGAATAGGGTTCTGTTTATCAGATGAATACGCCATGAAACCAGATGAAGCGAGATTGATGATGACAGAACCAGGGTGTACGGACGAGAAATGGTTCGCCAAAAATCCATCTTTGAGAGCGCTAACAGATTCAGTTTGTGGGTTTTGCAGCAGCGCATCGGGGAAACTCTGGCGGCTGAGAGGCTCGAGGACAGCTCCGTGGCCCAAATCAGGGGGTCGGTGCCCCTCTCTTGTGTGCCCATGGTCAGCTCTAATACGCCGTCCCACATCCATCGCTGCTGGTTCACCGCCCTCGCCTCTCGCTGAATCCCAAAATCTAAACAAGTGAGGGGAAATTAGGGATGATAATGTTGACCACAGACGAGTTTGATGTGTCTCAACGGAGTAAATCACCCTCTGGTCCAGTCGTGCACGCGTGAACGTCAAATTTATAAATCTAAAGGACGAAAGGGGGGCTAGGGTTTTTTGTTTTGATTTTTTTTGTTTTAATATTTTTTTTGTTTTAATATTTAACGCATGTCGTTGGATGAGACACGGATCAACGGTTAAAATAACTTGCTTGAGTAAGACGAGGATCGGTGACATGGCACACTACTTTCTACGGCGAATCTAACAAAACCGCCATTAAATGTCATCACATTCACGGCGGTTCTAATGGAACCGACGTTAAATCCAGCGAACTAATTAACCTGTGAAATAATTAACATCGATTCTCAAATAAGTGTCGTATAATGTGCGAGTTTTTACGGAGATTCTATTAAAACCGCCGTTAAAATTAGTTGATATCCAGTTTTAACGTTGGTTGAAATCGCCGTAAAATAACCTTTTTAACAGCGGTCTTAGCCACAACCGCCGTTAAAAGTATTTTTAAGGCGGTTTTCAGTGAACCGCCTTTAATTAACAGCCTTAGAAAGCTGTTTCTGTAGTAATGATGATATGTGGCCTATGATCTTGAAATTTAAGTCATATTCTTGAAAAAAAGTTGTAAATCATTACAATTATATAATCATATATCTCCAATCATGTTTTATTACAGATGGTTGACCAACTCGTCCCAAATTTGAAATATCGGACTCAGAAGGAATTGAGTACCATCGTTGGGTTTCTGATGTAGAAAATACTTTCATGGGAAAGGATTTTACATCCACAATCATACCATCCACCGATCCAAAAGACAAAGAATCGTCTGATAAAATTAAAGCCAATGCCTTAATGTTCTTGCGGCGTCATATTGACCCAAGCTTATGCTAAGAGTACCTTCAGTTGAAGACACCCAAAGAACTGTGGGATGCCCTCAAGGGACATTTTGGTAACATACCTGACCTTGGCTTCCAGAACGGACCGTTCAGTGGAATGAAATCCACTTACTTGACTATAAAAGGTTCAATGACTTCAACAAGTACATGTTGCACTTAAAAGCACGTCTTACCTTATGTGGAATGAAAATCACGGAAGATGATATGATACAAAAAACTCTATCCACTTTTTCTACTTAAGCACTTATAATAGCGAACCAGTATAGGCTTGAGTATGATTAAAAAAATAATTACAACTTTCAATAAGTTGATAATATGTTCCAAGTAGCTGAAAGACATGATCAAGTTCTCTTGAACAATAATGATAGACCCTTAGGGACAAAGAAAATTCCTGAGACTAACTATGGTCAAGAAAATAGTGGAAAGAACCTCAAAGCAAAGGGTACTGGACGTGGTAATCCCCCTCAAAGTGGTAATTATGCACCACGAGGTTGGGGCCATGGGGGCCGTGGAGGCTCTCCACATGTATGGCGCAAAGATGGTGGTAGCGCCTCAAGTGGACATGGTAATCTTGGGCCTTGTGGTTATAACACCAAGGCACCACATCGAAATCCTTCAACTAAGCGACAGAGAGTTAGGAATAAACATTGCTATAGATGTAGTGACACTGGGCATTGGTACCAAAACTGTTGTGCAAGTGACAAAGTAACAGCCATCTATAAGAGACTTATAGAGTCTTAAGAACAAGAGAGTCACTATCTAGAAAATGGAGATCATGAAGCTGATGTCAACCTCACGATTGTGGACTTCAATGGCAATAAGAACCTTGCTCAGTCACTTGATGTTCCTGATTTTGAGTGATCTTCTTTATCTATTTACTTATTTTTCAAGAAATTTGTTAAGGCATTATTGCCTCATTTTATTCAGACTATGGAGTTTGGTATTTCTGAATTAGATTTATTTTTTACAAGATATTTATTTGATTGGTTTATTAATAATTTTGGATTTTATTCTAAAGTATTGAACGTATTCGAGTTTGTTATTCACAAAACTATGTGTTTGGTTCAAATATAGAACTAAGGTGTGCAAATATACATCTTACGCATAGAGCCACATATTCGAATGATAAGTATATCATTCTAGATCGTCCACGACACTCTAATGAATTACAGAAATTCCTCTATATCTTTTCATGACACTATCACCACTTTTACTTGTAGGAATGTCGCACGGAGAAATAGAGTGCTTAGCTGATAGTGGGACTACTGACACAATTTTAAAGAACATACAATTATTTATTGAATTAATTCCTTATAACTCATTTGTGACTACAATGATTGGGACATCCCAAATAATTAGGGCGAGGAACTGTCAAATTATTGATTGCCTAATGGCACAATTATAACAGTCATAGAGGCTCTATATGCACCAAGAGCAAATCGAACCTTATTGAGTTTTAAGGATATCTGTGCCAACGACTATCACTTGGAAACTCACTGTGAGAATGGAAAGAAATATATATTACCTCTAATGAATGTGGAAGAGAATGCATCTTAGAGAAATTAATGAGTCAATCTAGTGGGTTATACCTCACCACCATACGGATTATTGAATCTTATGCCGTCCAATAACGAACAATGTTACACTGACTCAAACAGGCTTTGGCATGACTGTCTTGGACATCCTGATCGTGACATGATGATCCGTATTTTGAAAAACTCACGCGGATATCCTTTCTTTCGAGTGACTCATAAAGTGGGATATAAACGCGATGCACTGCCCAATGTCGCTACTATTGCTGCACAAGTGCAGCTAATAACTTCTGAAGCACAAGATACATTACCTACATCTCTCTCCGCCTCAATATCTATCTAAAAGAGACATCACTCATTTTGCAAAGCCTGTTCTTTAGCAAAAGCAGGATCGAGACCTTCCTATGCTACAGATACAAACCAAAACATTCCATTCTTACAAAGAATCCAATGAGATATTTGTGAACCTATTCATCCAGAATGCTGACCATTTAGATATTTTATGGTTCTGGTAGATGCTTTGACACGATGTTCCTATGTCGCACTATTGTCCACACGAAATGCTGCCTTTTCAAAACTCTTGGCACAAATTATACGTTTAAGGGATCACCACCCCGATCATCCTATAAAGACTATAAGGCTTGATAACGCTGGAGAGTTCACATCCAAAAGCATTTGATGATTATTGTATGTCAATTGGGATTGATGTAAACATTCTATACCCCATGTGCATACACAAAATGGTCTCGCAGAAGCCACCATCAAAAGACTACAAATGGTGGCTCGGGCATTGGTTATGCGCACCAACATGCCTATTACTGCATGGGGTTATGCCATATTGCATGCAGCTCTACATATTTATTTTAGACCCACTACTAGATAGCTATTTGCTGCGTACCCGTTGGTAACTAGATATGAGCCTGACATTTCCCATTTATGCATATTTGATTGTGCAGTATATGTGCCTATTGCGCCCCCACAGCGCACAAAAATGGGTCCTCAAAGACGATTAGGTATTTATGTTGGATATGAATCTCCAACAATTATCCGCTATTTAGAACCCTTGATAGGTGATCTATTCACCGCTGGATTTGCGGATTGTCACTTTGATGAGACAGTTTTCCCATCGTTAGGGGGAGATAAGAAAATGATTTTCTGAGGGAACGACATGAATTGTTGTGGTCTATCTCCACTCCGTCTCATTTTGATCCTCGCACTTCATAATGTGAAAGTGAAGTAAAAAGAATAATTGATCTTCAGAACGTAGCAGATTCGATGCCTGATGCATTTGCTGATATCGCTAAAGTGACAAGATCACATATACCGACTGTAAATATGCCTACAAGTTTAGAAGTCCCCAATAAAGGGAACAACGCCACAGAAAGAGACGCTACAACCACACATAGTGGAGGTGTGGTTGAGGTCGTGGCTCCCAAAAGGAAAAGGGGGAGGCCACCTGGTTAGATCGACACCCACCCAAGAAAAAAGAGGTTAGGTGCTGCACAACCTAATCCATTAACCATCAATGAAGAAAATCCCTCGCATGAGATTATCTCTGATTATATTTATGTCCATGAATCATTAATGGAGGACGCGTCGATGTTTGATATGATTCCAGAGAACAAAGAAATCTCAATAGATTATGAAAGTGCGTATGAGTTGATGGAAAGATCTTCCACGCAAATTGATAATGTATGTGCATACACCGTTGCTCAAGAAATTATGGAGCACGATGATATCGAACCTTGGTCTATTGTTGAATGTCAACAAAGATCAGATTGGCCTAAATGGAAAGAAGCAATCCAGGCAGAACTTGATTATCTGGCAAAACAATAGGTATTTGGCCCGGGAGTGCTAACCCCGCCAAGTGTAAAGTCTGTAGGACATAAACGGGTTTTTTTCAGAAATATTAATGAGAAGAATGAAGTTCTGAGATACAAAGATCGTCTTGTAGCACAAGGTTTCTCACAACGCCCTGGAATTGACTATGAAGAGACGTACTCTCCTGTAATGGACTTTATTAGGTTTCGCTATTTAATTAGCTTAGTAGCATCCGAAGGATTAGAATGCAGCTCATGGATGTGGTTACAGCATATCTCTATAGGGACCTTGATTCAGAAATATATATATATATATATGGAAGTGCCTAAAGGCCTTTACTTACCTAGGTCAAGTGACTCTAAACCATGGAGTGCATTTGCGATTAGATTGAAGCGCTCATTTTATGATTAAAATAATCCGGACGGATGTGGTATACCCGTTTAAGTGACTACTTGATTGAGAAAAGATATAAGAACGATGAACTATGCCCCTGCATTTTTATAAAGAAAACAAGTTCCGGATTTACAATTGTAGTTGTGTATGTCAATGATATGAACATAATAGGTACTCTTGATTAAATAAGAGAAACCTCTAGCTATTTGAAATCCAAATTTGAGATGAAAGATCTTGGGAAAACTCGGTTTTGTCTAGGCATCGAACTAGAACACTGAACTTGTGGAATACTAATCCACTAGTCTGCATATATCCAAAAGATGCTCAAGCGTTTTAATATGGATAAAGTGCACCCTTATAGCAGTCCTATGATCAGTCAGAAATTGGATGTAAAGAAAGATCCATCTCGTCCAAAGGAAGATGACGAAGAGCTATTGGGAGTTGAAATTCCCTACCTAAGTGCAATAGGTGCATTATTATATTTATATCAATGCACACGAACAGATATTTCATTCTCTGTGAACTTGTTAACAAGATTTAGCCCAGGACCAACGCGGCGTCATTAGAATGGTATTAAGAATATATTTCAATATCTGAAAGGAACCGTTGACATGGATTTGTTCTTCCCTTACAGAAAGACGAGAGGGGATACATATGAATTTGTAATCCCTGAAGAAAATGTCAAAGGCGAGAGTCTCACCCCCTACACTGAAACATCTAATAATGTTTTGGTTGGCTTTGCTGATGCTGGATATCTCTCAGACCCACATAAAGGACGTTCTCAAACTGGTTATGTATTTACCATGGGAACACATCGATATCTTGGAGATCAACCAAACAAGCTCTTGTAGCTACCTCTGCGAATCGTTTACAGATCATTGCTCTACATGAGGCAGTTCGTGAGTGTGTATGGCTAAGGTCTATCATCACACATATTCGAGTGACTAGTGGTTTGGGGTCTACCACCAGAGTTCCTACTTGTATTTATGAAAATAATGCGGCTTGCATTGAACAGATGAAGTTGGGCTACATCAAAGGTGACAACACGAAGCATATATCACCAAAGTTTTTCTATAATCAGCAACAACAGACCACTAGTGCAGAAACTACATATCCAAAAGGGTAATTCTGCCTATCCAGAATGCCTTTCTGTACCTTCTGTAGTGACATAGTTCTGGATTGGCAAACTTTCCAGAACGCCTTTTTTTACCCTTCTGGATTGGCAGACTTTCTAGAAGGGTAAAAAAAACTGTTCTAAAAAATAATTTTTCTGTTCTAGAATGGTACCATCCTATACTTATCCGCCACTTTCCAAATCGGTTTTTTCAAATACCGTTTTGGAATGTCCAACTTTCCAGAACGGTATTTGAAAATACCGTTCTAAAAAGTCGCACTTTCCAGAACGGTATTTTAAAAAAACCGTTATGGAAAGTATAACTTACCAGAACGGTATTTGAAAATACCGTTCTATAAGTGCGACTTTCCAGAATGGTATTTTCAAATACCGTTCTGGTAAGTTATACTTTCCAGAACGGTTTTTGGAAAATAACGTTCTGAAAAGTCGCACTTTCCAGAACAGTATTTTAAGGAAACCGTTCTGGAAAGTGTAACTTACCATAACGGTTTCCAGAAAGGTTTTTTCAAATACCGTTCTGGAAAATCCATTTACTAGAACGGTTTTACAAAATTTACCTTCTAGAAAGTTTAGAAAACTAAAAAAAATTAAATGAAAGTAGGAATACACCAAAATCAATAATAATAAATATTGTAATTATATTAATTATATCACCAAATTTCAATAAAATCTAGGACACAGCAAACTAAAACTAATATTAATACAATAATATTTTTTATTCAACTATATGAAATCAAAAGAATAATAATAATAAAGTCTTCATGAAACCTTAGGATCGCCAGATTCACCATCAACTATTGGCTCACCGTCTTCATAAAATACCACTCCCTGCAAAATGAAAACGTAAGAAACTCTCGTAAGAAATTAACACACTCCACTATCTCAGCTTGGGTAACAAGTGTGTGTGCTCAAGGAAAAGTATCTCACAGAATGGCAACTCCAGAATTTGTGATAAAAAGAGAATTAATTTATTTTATCACCCCAATACAAATATTCCACTCCCATACCACAAACACACACACACACAATTACAGAGTCGGTTAATGATTTTCATTGTTGAAACGACTTTCTTCTTCTTTTTTTTTTACTTGTTTGTTTAAACCCAACTCTATGATGGAAGAAAGTAGAAATGAACCCTAAAAATGATTTATTAACTATATTCATACAATGTAAATGAGTCTGAGGGTTTAACTGACCCCTTAAACTAAATATGAAGTTCCCCCTGCTTGGAATGAATAATCTAGAGTAAATCTGACGTTGCACCTCCAGCGTGTAATTAATATAAATAAGATTATGACACTAATTTCTCAAGTTAAGATACTCTATAATTATCATACAGATGCAGTGAACATGTAGACTGGCCATGTATTTTGCATCAATAAAAGGATCGTTAAAAGCCATCACATCGATATCATCCCTGAAAGTTGCTATGCGTAAAACTAGTCTCCCAATGCGTCCAAAACCTACACAGTTCAAGAGTATTAAGCACATGGTCTTAATGCTTTTCAGAGCAGGCATTTAAAATAAAATAAAAATAAATCATGGAAATCATTTAATGCTTTTTGATAAATTTGCCAAGTTAGTGGACATGTTTTGATGGTGGGAAATGTCACGTACATTTTTTAGAAAATCGATAATATAATGGACAAAAAATAAAAATTCTCCATAAATAAAATATATTTGCTTTGTTCTATTTTGTGTAGTACCAGAAAAATAAAGTCAACAACTGCATAATATAGAAAGAAATCTAAGCATATGAATAGATAGTATTATAATTCTAATGAGAACTTATGCAGGTTAAATCCACAGAGCAATGAAGGCCCATGTTCTCCACTCAAGCTGCATGTATTGGATAACCATGTAAGCCTACAGCTGATTACCTTCATATAAAACTGCCTTTAATCTGTTTGCAAAAATGACCCAAAAAACACATGTTCATATTTTTATGTATCTTACATTGTTTTGTACAAGAAAACAGAATAATGATTAAGGGAATGCAACCTCGGATTCAATTCAACGTTCTTCTTGTTCAGGTGATGATGGATAATGGCATTGTTAAACTCACAATAATGAAGCCGACAGGCTTGATCTCAGGAGTAACATACGGAGGAGTCAAAAATTTCTTAGAGTATCGGAATAAAGAAACAAAAAGAGGGTAAGCAAAAAACTGTCTATGTGTCAAATAAAAGCCATGGTTGGCTTCACTAATTGTTGTTAGTGTGTAAACAGAATTTCGTACCAATCATATCATCGAACTTGTGAATGCAGGTATTATGATATCATCGTCCGGAAGCTCCTTGGCTCTTTCTCGTAATTCCTTGACTTGATCATGAAATCCATCGGAAGCGGGGTCCGGCAAGAAATCCTGTGGCTGCCAACATTTCTCGATGGGCTTAAAGTGAACAAGTAGGTTGTTCTATAAACTGCCAACATTTCTCGAAAGGCTTAAGCAAGAAATCCCTAGGAACATGAGATATTCAACATTTGGTTTAGTAAAGCTACTTGTCTTTTGTTTTATAAACGAAGAATAAACAATCTGCTAATTAAACTGAATACAAATGTATGCAGTGCAGATATCAAAAATGATTGTCGCGCCAAAGATAATGATTTTACGAGTAAATTATAAGATGACATATTAAAATAAGTACCATTAAATAGCATTATATTAATTTCAAAAAAAAAATAAACTCTTGAATTTCAGTCTAATTACAGAAAACACAGTTATTTGTCAAAATAATAATAAGAAGTAGAAGAAATATCCTCCTCCCTTAAGTATTTTACAAGTTACATCTTAAGGAGGTGTTTGTAGTATTGCAAGGAGTTATATGTAATTTGGAAGATGTAGTCTAATTAAAAAAAGGCCCCGCTATCTTTCAAAATCACAAACGGTCGTTTGATATTTGTTTCTATTTTACAAATCAGGCCTTAATTACCTAGAATATAAAATGCAAACCACAGGAGGATGTTTGTAACACATTTTAGGAGCCATTTGTAATTTTTGAAAAATACTTGGAATTTTTAGGGTTTTTTTAAAATTTTGGCTAAACCTCAAGGGTAGTTTATGTAATTATTCTTGAGAAGATGGACAGTAATTAATGAACAGAAAAAAAAAAAGAAAAAAAAGGTGGTAGTAGATGTGGTTGGGCCCAACTATTTTATATTCTTTTTCCTGTCAAAACGATTTATAGATAGAAAACTCAACCTGAAATACAATAAACACAATATAAAAGAATTCAGTCAGGTATTATATATTGTACATATAATTATTTTCAGACATTTGGCTTGTTTATATGGAATTTTACAACTTAAAGATACCGAGAGAACAGAATCATGTCCGTTACTTGGTAGCATTAGGTTCGTCAAACTGATCCACGTTGACAGCTGGATACAGCACGGCTGGTCGAACCCCTTGTGAATTTAAATGCGTGAAAGTCTTTGCGAAAGTTGATGCCGTAAATTTGCTGTTTACAAGAATTAAATCAGCCATACCTAAACAAAAACAGTTCACGAGAATCAAAATTTGATTAGTATAATGCAAATAAAAACACGAGAAATTAAAAAAAGAAAATAAAACATAATGAGACCTGTTGTTATTTCTTCCAAAAAGTCTATAGGAGTCCGATATATTCTCCTAAGGAAGGTAGTGCGTTGGGATAGCAACACGTCTGGAAAATGGCAATAAAACATAACCTATAGACAAAGAAAATGAGCTGTGTAAATTACATCCCACTAAATGTAGACAGCAACTAAGTAAAAAAACGTCATTTTTGAATGAATTTTAACCTTTAGCAGCCTTTTCATCTTCATAAGTGGAATGACGACAGAGACCTGGTCCGCTATTACAATGTCGAAAGAAGGATACAAAAATAACACGCAGAGAGCAACAAAAATACACCGTAGATATGCACATACTGCATGGAGACGATAAAAAATATGCCGAGGTAGAAAAGCACCATATACTGTAACTGGAAATGTACCTAGAAAAAATTAATTTTGTAAACAACAAATTGTATAGGATGAAAATCAACAATTTCAGGGCGATTAAAGGAGAATAAAAGAAAAAGTGGCACACACCAGAGACAGTCTCCTCAAAACAACGTGTTTTGTCATGTTGTGATGTGAATATATGAATATTATGACCTTTAGATGAGAGTTCAACAGCAGCATCAACAATTAACCTTTCTGCCCCACCTAACAATATTRAAAAACAAGGCATGATTAATTGAAAGACAAAAAAATAAAATAAAARTTCAACATTGACAGCAAGAACATTTAAGACTCCATCTTTATAAGTATAAATAATTAAGTCAATAAATTTCACTATTAATAACCAGCCCATACATAACACATTTAACTTATCCGTTATGTTTGCATTTACAGGGCTACCTAATATTTAAACTAAAAGATACATTGAATTGATCCGTTTGTTAGAGATTCATCTCTAGCAATTACTAAATTATTTCAAACAATAACATAAACCCAGAAAAATCCATAGCAAGAATTCCCCCCAATAAATAAATAAACGAGCGGAAATAATTTATCTTTATTTATTTAGGGTTAAAGTTACCTATTCCAAGATCAGGGTGTATAATCGCGATGTTTAACTTGGATCTATCTTTCCTCTCCATGGCTGCTTCTGGGCTTTGAGTCCACAAAATCATCAACCTGAAGCTGAACAACACAAACCCAAGTACCAACAAATTGAAACAACCATCAATAAATGGTTTAATAATTATATGCATCATAATAGCTCTGTTCTTGCAAGTACTATATATAATCCCACAAATTGCATGGTGGTAGTTATTAAGCTAACTAATGTACTCTATATGCAGCATATATATCAGATATCCATTCCATAGAATGAAATTTCGAAGAAACCTAAACATTTAATACAAACCCATCAAAAATTAAATAAATACAAAATAGGGCATTAAAATAAAAAAAATCAAGAAAGACAATAAATTTGAGCTAAGAATCCAAAATAAAAATAAAAAATCTTGGGCATAACATCCCGTACAGCTAATAAACAACTTCCTAAATGGTAGATTTTAAAGCTTTACAAGGAAATTCAAGAGCTTTGAATATAATAACAGATAAATTATATAAAACCTGGGACAAGAAGATGAGTTGTTTAAAGCCAACATAACCAAATCTCCATTAATAACACCAACAGCACCCAATTTCTCAGAATTTTTCATCTCCTTTCCATTATATAGCAACTGCTATTGTTGAAGAGGTACCCGTGTCTATTTATTCACATCCAATTGCAAAATAAATAAATAAATAAATAAAAACGACCTTCACAAAGGTATCCAAAAGCAAAAAGAACCAAGAAAAACAATAAAAGATAGGAACGGGCTGATCTAACCTCAGAAGAGTTGAAAAAAAAAAGCACAAAACAGAAAGAGCAAAACACAAACTCAATATTAAAAGAAGCCAAAACTTTTAAACCACATAAAAGCAAAATCCAAATGGAATTCAATAACCATCAGATGGCTAATAAAACCCAAAATCCTAAAAATAGATGATTTCTCGAAAAAATGAAGAAAATAAAGACGAGTCATGTTCCAAAAAAATAGATATTAATTAAAGCTTCCAAAACCTCAAAATACAGTTCCATGATTACCTGTAACCGCCTGATTCCGGCCTTGTCACCAATGCCGCTTGCAGTGTCGGAGAGTGTCTGAGAGGAGATGAATCGAATGGTTTCAAATCAATTTGATTCTGAGTTTTAAAAATTGGGGCTTCTCGAATTGGGGGTTTTACCTAAGAACTGGGTTTGGTTTTCAAAGAGTAGTTTGAGATTAGGGTTTTGATTGGTGGTTGTTGGAAGAGGAGGAAGAAAACGAGGGATACGGTGGGGCGGGGTAGCGAGGACGAGAGGGGATTAAGTCCAGAGGCGGCGCGGCGGCGAGCGTGGGGGAGGTGACCAATGCCAAGGATTTCAAAGCAAACACGGCGTTAATCTTGGTGGTCCTCTTCTGTGCCCTAATCTGGCCCTGGCATTCAACACCGCCAACCGGTACCTCATACGCCTATGTTGCCGGGGTGGCGTTTGGCGGCTGGGATTCCAAGGATTTGGAGAGAGCGAGAGAGAGAGGGAGAGTAGGAAGGTTAGATTTTGGTTAAGTCAAAAATTAGATTTTGGTTTAGATTTTCACTGGCCGCTTCATTTAGCCGCTCGGTGCCAAAGTTGTGAAAATATTTCAAATTGGTAAAAACTTTTCAAATCGGTATTATTCTAATTTTTTTATTTAGAAAGACATTCAAGAAGGGTTTTTTAATACCGTTCTGGATTGAGAAATATTCCAAAACGGTGATTTTAATACCGTTCTGGAATGTTCGTCAATCCAGAACAGTAATTAAAATACCATTCTGAAAAGTATACTTTCCAGAACGGTATTTTAATACCGTTCTGGATTGACGCCCATTCCAGAACGGTATTAAATTACCGTTCTAGAAAGTATACTTTCCAGAACGGTATTATAAAACCGTTCTGGAAAGTTGTCATTCCAAAACGGTATTTTAAAATACCGTTCTAGAAAGTACTATCTAGAACAGTTTTAAAAATACCCTTCTGAATTGACTTTTTTGTCTGTTCTAGAATGCAGTTTCTGTACTAGTGGACATTCCTCAAGATTCAAGTTACTCAAGTGACCTCCGAAGAAAATGTGGTTGATATGTTTACCAAATCACTGCCTCAAGTCATTTTTGAGAAACATGTGAAGAGTATAGGTATGCGAAGACTTTCTGAGCTCTCTTGATAGATGTACATATCAAGGAGAGAGGTGTTATCATTAGGTGCGTTGTACTCTTTTTCCCTTCGACCAAGTTTTATTTTTCCCATTGGATTTTGTTACTTGGCAAAGGTTTTTAATGAGGCAACTACTCATGCACCATTTTACTTGTTGACTTGACACAAGGGGAAGTGTTAAAGGAAATACACATTTAGTGTGTCTTTATCAATAAGTTATTGATGAGGGTAATTTAGGTATTCGTTAGCCTTATGTAATTATGGAACTGTGTAATTGGTACCCTATATAAAGGGGTTTTAGAATAATGAGAATTCTAATCTTTCTCCGTCTCTCTTTTCTTCAGTACTTTTTCTCCTTTTACTTTTACAAATATGTATTTTATAATATATAATCATTGTGCTCGTTATAATTTCCAGTGGGTACAAGATATATAATAAGCGGTATCAGTTGTTATTTGTTTAGTATATAATTTAAGTAGCTACGTCTCTCGTAAATAGCACGGGTAACCGAACTTGTGTTGACTAAGGGAGCAATCAATCAAACAAATTTAGGAAAGGAGTTCAATTCAACCACTCAAGTTAAAGAAAGATATTTGAAAATTCTTTTCTTACAAATCCATATACTCTCGAGGTATATAAATAGTCTCCCGTTGTAAATTGTAAAGACACAAAATTCATAAAGAGAAAAATAGCGAGAGGCTTTAATATAATTTTAGAGATGTTTGAAAGTTTTTATTCAAGATAGTTGAATTTTTTTAAAACACGGGAATCACATTACTAATCAACGGGAAGTTGATAGCAGCAAATTGAAGGAGTTCAAGTAAACGAGAGGGATTCTGGTTTACTGTTCGACCAACGGGATGTTGATGGAGTTATTAATAAAACAAGAGTAGTAAATTAACATAGGAATAATTTCGCTACGTGTACTTGTATGATGCTTGTGTGTTGATTAATAAGATTTAGGAGGAAAAGAGGAAGTTTTTAATTGTTAAATTATTGTGTTTTTAATTTAATTTAATTCATTCGATGGTTAAATTTAATTTATTATTCTACCAATACGTGCATAGAAAGCACGCATTCTAACTTTTCAGAGAAAAAAGTGCATACGATATTCAGATTTATGCGAATTTAAATCTAAGAGAATCTAATTTTATCGTATTACAATGAAAGTGGATTTAGGGGTATAGAATTGAATTGAAAATAGTATTTCTCCAAATTGCTTATATTTTTATTGAACTACAAAAATTGTGTTTAAGTTTGGTTTGATTAGTAATCAAAATTAGTTTAAACAAATTGTCGAGCATAATACAAATTGAGCTCGAGTAGATAAATATTTTTATTACATTTTTTTATTATTTGATTCGAACTTGATCAGAGCACTTCATTTACAGTGAAATTTGATGAAATTCATCACGTAGAAAGCACAACACGGAACGAAATATCCGAATAGAGTAACTTGGTAAATAAAACACAAGAACTGCATTGTTACATCAAGAATGGCATTTGGATTAAGCCATAAACTGGTAAATAAACAAACTGGATTTTCAAATAAACTTGACTTCAAAATATCGACGGACTAACGTTTTCATCAGTATCAGCAAAACACTGCTCTTTTCTCCAATTTCTTCAGTAACAGCACATTGGGATCAAAAAGCTTCCATCTCGTACACAGATACTCACCTGCAGATTAAAGAAACGACGATATTAACCCCACCCCATCCCCATCGACTCCCACAGCATACACCACCACATACGAACGAGCCATGTTGGAGTTTTTTTTTTTTCTTTTTCTCCTCAGAATTTAAACGAAAACACTAATTAAAGTCCCACTATAATTCTAGTATTCATCGTGAACCAAAAAAAAAAAAAAAAACTGAGTAAAGAATGCTGGAAACATGAAATGCTGCAAAGAGTATATCGGCTTTAACTATTTCTTTCTTTCTTTCCGCCAGACGAGCTGATTAGAACAAGTCCACTACACATGTACACTTTTTTTCCGGCAAGCTACAAATTATATAGAAAAATAAAACAATATTTCGAAACTCAATGCTTAAGTTACAGGTTGACCTAAGAAGCCAATCTTAAGAAAGCGAACTCCGAAGCCTTTTCCTCTGACTACCCTCTTCAGCCAATTCCTGCATTCCAAAGTATTTCAAGGGTTAAATTATCTTTTCAAAAAATAAATAAATAAAATAAAATCTCAAGAACAAGCCAAAGCATACATACCATATCATCCTTTCTAAAACCTTCCGATAAATTCCCATGCGTGTCGGACCTACACTTGGCATGCACAATCGGGCCCAACTCCAACCTGTCCATCCCCACCGTTGCCCCAGCGGGTGCATTCATATACACAGCCCCTCTATACATCCATTCCTCCGTCTCGTCGCTGTAAAAATCATCAAACGGCTCTCCGCACAACGCACACACGTTCTGATCCTCGTCGGCTGGCACAGCCAGCTCCTCGTCATCCTCCTTTTCCACATCGTTCTCAGCCGGCAGAAAACCGGGAGCCGTCTCTGTGCCCAAAGCCTCTGCCCCGCTGAGCCACATGGTAGCGTTCACGAACCACTTTGGAGAAGGCTTCGTCTTTCGGTTCTTTAACGTCCGGTTCTTGTTGACGTGCCAATCCATGTGCTTGCTGTGCTCGTCCTGGGATTTGAACCGGAGCCCGCAGGTGGTGCACTGTCTAGGAAGATCGGCGTATAAAGCGGTTATTGTGGATTCGTGACGAACCTTAAGAGCGTCAGGATCGAACTCCACCCCAACAGAATCCTGTACATTATGTAATATAGAGTTTAAGTTAAGAAAAAAGTTCACCTAAATTAGCCATATAAGAAGTAGAGATAATTACCAAAGTAACCCTTGAGGTTTGACCAAATTACAAAATATAAATAATAAGTTGCTGACATAATCAAATATTTTACAATTACATCCCTCAGATTTTCTAAATATTACAAAATCCCCAAATTTTCATATTGCATTTTGCATTTACAGCCTTCATTTTTTTCTACATACTAGAAATAGTCAGATGAAAACTAGGGGCCGTTTGTAATATTTTGAAAAGTCGAGGGGTGTAATTGTAAATAATGATGCCGTTATTAAATACCCTAACTGGACCAAAATGTAAACAGAACCAACCTCAAGGGTGATTTTGTAATTGTTAAAGTTAGCTGTTCTTGTTTTGTTTTTTGTTTTTTTGTTTTTTTTGTTTTTTTTTTTGTAAATACTGCAAACCTCAGTGGGTATAGTTTTTGTAATTATCCCTAACAAGAAAGAACCGGATACACAATGAAGGGCCTATATGCAATACCTGTTTCGTCAACGATATCAGTCCTTTGGCCACTAATGAACTGATTAAACCTGAAAGTCCAGGTCCAGCTGGAGGCGTAGGAGCATTTTGACCGATATGTAACCCCTGATTTGGTCTAGGAAAAGGGCCCCTGTGTAAAGTCTGTAAGTTGGGCCCACGGACATGAAACGGCATATTCGGGGGACCTTGTGGGTGTGGTAAGTATCCATGATTCAAAGGTGGTGGGACCATTGCATTCGATGAGGGCAAGTGGGGTAAATTTTGTCTAGGATCTCGACTCATTAACATATTTGGCTGCGCATTGTTTTGCAGATTTACCGGAGAGGGTCCTGGGCGAAGAGTAGGAACTTGAGGCATAGTCAACTGCAGCATGCTTCTAGTGGGACCCAAATGCTGCTCGGACTGAATTTGGTATTGGCCTCTGATTTGCATGTGGGGGGGAAGGGCGGGGAGTGAGGGCATGATGTGCGAGTTTTGGAACTTTGCGGGATTCCATGATTGTGCCAAGGCTGATTGGTCAGCCGATCGGATCTCGGGAGCTGGTGAGTTATTATAGGTGGGATTGAACGTGGATGTGGGATTTGAGAAATTGCCAATTGCTGGGGGCTTCTGCTGATCACCGGCGAAAAAGGTTCCAGTTTCGGATAAAAAGAGACCTTCTTTGGCGTTGAAATGGCTCTGAGAAAGCTGATGTGGCAAAATCATGGACTCTCGGGTAAAATTAGAAGGAACCCGACTCGTCATATCATTCGAGCCAGCAATATTAGGCAGGACTCCAGCAATCTTGTCATGACCATTCTGCGAAATAGTACAAAGAAAATAAAAAATCATGGTTCAAAACAAAAAAAAAAAAAACCCGAAATAGTGATATTTGAGACTAGTAGGTAACCATACAGTGATATTTGCAACATCCTCAATAATGGGAGAATTAGTAACGGAAGATAATTGCGCCTTGGACAAGTTGCCTCCATAATCCTTCACCAAACGAGCAGTAGCATGATTTATGGGAAAGCTGTTTCTTGCCGTCAAATTACCAGCTGCACTTGAAAGAGATGAAGAATATACGTCGTTAGACTGCTGCCTCCGGTCTGCTAAAGTCGGCGTCATATCTTCCCAGTCAAACTCTTCCTCTTCAGTGTTTTGCCACGTCCTAATAGCTACATTCTGTTCAGCACCATTTGTGTCCAACTTCAAATTTTTCTCTCTTTCGTCCATTCCGTAAGCACTAATCAGAGCTCTGGGCCCTCGAAGATCAAGACCACCAGTATTGTACTTGTATGCACCGGATGTTTTAGGCGGTTGACTGGGATTGCCCTGCCAATTTCTTTTTCGCCATTCACCTGTTTCCTCGTCTCTGGCGGTGATTCTCTTAGGAGAATTATCCGGTGATAATGACTCAATTCTATAAGGAGACGATGGCTTCATGATTCTGGAAATGGAAGGCATTGACTTTTTTACTGCATCGAGACCGGAGGTTGTAAGGCTTGCACGACCAGTCGGGCTTACTCTTTCAGTTCCAAACTGCAAATTGAATAGCTTGGAATTATAAGAAACATATTCATGAACATAATTTATTTACCCTCACAAAACTCAGCAAAGGCAAAAGAAAGTTAAGATTAGGTTCATTTATAAATGTGTGTATGATAAACTACACGACAGAATAAAATAACAATAACATCACATTTCAATAAAAGAAAATTTAAAAAAAACAAACAAACAAACATTTAATGACCACTTTCACTTGTAGTTCAGCATAAAAAGGGAACACGTATACTCTAGGACATTATATATAGTAGAAGTAAACAATGATGGAGACAAGATACGGATGGAAGAACGAGAAAAATTGAGACTTCATTAAAGCTTACAGTATCTACAGTTGAATGTCCAAACTGATGTTGGGCTTCGAAATATTTTGGATTTACGTGTATCCCATGTTGTCCAGAAGTTTTTGAAGATTGACCATTTACAGAAGCAGAAAACTGCAACTGTGTCTCAATCTTTTGAAGTACTGACGATGGGAAAATTGCTGACCACGTACCAAAGAGATGGCGCATTGAATGGTGCATACTGGGATGGACTTGTGCATAAGCCTCACAAAACACCTTCAGCAATAAAATGAAAGAGCAATCAAAGGCATGATAAAACCACATTGCACTAAGCTATCAAGCGGCAAAAGTACACTGATACTCAACATGCATTGAAATTATTCTCACCTCGGGCAGGCGAGCAGAAAAGTATTCCTTGTAGTCCTTGCCTATGTTCTTCACAATACTGTCCAAAAGGTACAAAGAAGGCAGTTTTTGATCAACAGAAACCTGGTCAAAACAATTATCAGAGGATAAAGTATTAAAATAAAAAATATTTTTAACAAAAGTAAAGCATTAAGCAACAATTAGTACAAGCAAGAATATAACAGTACAATGAAACAAACAACAATGTTTGAACCCTGCTTCCTCAAAAGGACTAACAATACATTTAGACCTTAGAATAAAGAAAAGCGAAAAGGAGCTATAAGAGTGACATAATTGGATTTATCAAAACAATAGTATTTAACAGTTGTAGCAAAAGCTTCAGAAAAGAAAACAGGCATTTGTATTCTTGATCTCCAAAAAAGAACAATAAATACACAAAGCAACATGCTGCAGTTTAAATTGTATGGACAAAATTGACAACAAATCAGAATAAAACCCAATTGCAGTTTAAGTTGTGTGTAGCCAGCTCTAAACCAAAAAGAATACAAAGGTCAACTCAACTCTATTACTCTTTTTGCCAATCAAATTGACTATTTCATAGCTCTAACGAGGGGAAGGGAAATCTATTTGGGAGACGGTCTATTTACTCTGCCCTTAAACATAAACTATTTTCCAAATTTTAGCCAAAGCAAGATGATCATAATAACGAAGAGACATCAAAGTTCTGCTATTCTTCTTTTTCATTCTGTCAAGAAGTTCCAAATGCCAAGCCATGAGATGGAAACCAACAAATGAATTTTCAGCACTAGCTAGATATGTGAAGAAATATAACAGAATACACCATAATCCCGAACCAAGTACACCACCTTACTCCAGTCAAATGAGATAATAAGGGCTTATGAAATTCTTCAACTAAGAAAAAACAATATTTCCAAGCTTTTATGAAGAAAACTAGAGTACATTGATTTGCATGAATTTTTTGTTCTATTGTCATCTCTTTGATTCACTGTGCACTTCGACGCACATTTATTTCATGGAGAGAGATATAAACCTGATTTATGTACTTTTAAGTTCCAGATACTTGGGGAAAAAAAAGAGGATTTTTTCTTCAAATTCCCAACAGAGTTGGCAGTTTGGTTTCTGCAGTCTTCCAAAATCAACAATTAATATTAACCAGGACTTGTTTTCAATCATATCATTTTCCAGTTACACGAAATTTTTATGTCTGTTGCTTTAATTTGTGTGATTACTCACAGTTTGTATAAACACTAAGACAAAGGAAGAAAAATTTAAAAAAAAAAAAGAAAGAAAAAAAAAGAAAGAAGGAACTTGAACTTCTATGAACATTCTGCAGTACAATTCCGATTGCAACAACTACAATACACTTGAGATCACTAAAAAACAGTAAATTACAAGAATTACTGTCGAGAATTCCAAGGGTAACCCTAAATGCTATACCTCAATAATTCGGGCACAAATGGCATCAGCGATACCCTCGCTGTGCGCACTCTGCTCTCCTGCGATTATAGTGAGATCAGTGATGATGGGCTTCGAGTTCGTAGTGAGCTCCGACAACACAATCTCATAAAGCCGCACAATTTCATCCGTACTCAGGGGCAACGCCCCACCACCAAAAACCCTAAGTTCTTCCTCTTTTTCCTTCACCATGGCCCTGAATCGATCGAGGATTAAGGGCAAGGAGGGCTTCGTCCCAACGCCGTCGTTCTGAATCGGTGGAGGCTTCCCAAACCCCCCGCTGCTCGGAGGCATAGGGTTCTGAAATCTCGAAGAACGATCCATTGACAAAGAAAAATTAGGGCAATTGGGGGTTTTAGCGCTTCAGAATCAAGGGCGCAATCAAGATTAGGGTTTTGAACCACCGAACAAATTACAACAACATAAACACAAAAGGAAACGCTCTTATTCCGAATCAGACGCAAAATCAAAGCGTTATTCGACGCGTCTCGTATGGGCGGGTGAGTGTTTGTGCGATGGTGAAAAGAAAAGGGGAGAGGGGAAATAACAGAAGAGCAGACGAAAAGGAATATGAGAGAAGAAATAGATAAAAAGGCGACAAAAGTTTTGAAAATCACGGCCAGGCGGCAGAGTTAGCGGAGGATAAATATTCCGATCTGCAGCGAATACGGAGGAGCAACAGAGCGAAGGAGAGAGAATGGTGGCCGAGGGGGTTTGTGAGGGTTGTGATTTACTCCTAAATTAATTTGTTTTGTTTTTACTATGGGAAGTACAAAACTATTGCCTTTTTCAAGTGGTATTCCGAATTCTTATGTATTTATGGAAGGCAGTTACTTTACATCCAAGTTAATCAATTGGTTGCGTTTTGTAGTTCCAAAATCGGACAACAAACATATATAGTTGGAAACGTTAATTTGGAGAAAGAAATGGACACGGAAGATTGACAAGTTAAATTCATGATTGATTGATTTATTTAATAAATAACGTCTTTGGAAACTCTAATTGGGAGAGAGGGAAAAAAATTGGATATATGGTTTGAGAAATATGCAGAAGTTAGTATGAATTGACAACTGGGTTATGTAATAATTGCAAAAAATTACACTTTTGCTATACATCTACAACAAATTTCTGATCAGCTAATAGTACTGGAAAATACAATGGTTCATTTATTACCCATTTTTTTAATTCAATCAATGATTGACACAAAATCTTCGATGTAATAATATTGAAATGAAATAAAAATAATTATGTGATACATTAAATGTTTGACATTATCAAAAACAATATTAAATACTAGACAATATTCTTGAAAATGTCTACAATTAATTTTAGAGGAAATTATCAAATAGTACCCCAGCGGAAGTCTCCATTTGTCAATTAGTCCATCCAATTTTAAGTCAAATAAAACCTACTTTTTACCAAATAGTCCAAAATTGTGATATGAATATACCACAATACCCTTACTATTAAAATAAATAACAATAATAATAATAATAATAATAATAATAATAATAATAATAATAATAATAATAATAATAATAATAAAATGTGGGGCCACCTGCTACAGCCGAAAAAATTTTCGGGCGAGATTTTTTTTTTTTTTGCCCAGCAAATATAAAGTTAGCCGCCGGCCGGCCGGAAAATTTTTCGGCCGCCAGAATTTTTTTCCGTTCACATTTTCTTTTCCTAATCATCTGAAAATATTTTCCGGTTGCCGGAATTTATTTTTGCCTTTTTTTTTTCTGCCCATAATTTCTTACTGTATATCTGAATTTCTTACTACATGTCCATGGAGTCAGTGCAGTCAGTTTTTTTTTTCAACTCACATATTTTTCTTACTGTATGTCTGCATTTTTTACTATATGTATGTATTTCTTACTATATGTCCAAACATTTTTTTACTTAATGTCCAAAAAATAATTTCGGTCACCGGAAATATTTCTTACTATATGTCCGAATTTTTTACTATATGTAACAGATTTTTTATTTAATGTCCAAAAATTCATACTTGATAACAAAAAGTATTTTATTTGATTGCAAAAGTTTCTTGCTTTGATGTGCAAATGTTGTTATGTGTTTTTTTTACTTATTACTTCACTTTTTTTTTACTTATTACACACTTTTGTTTTGCCAAAAAAAATAGAAAAAAAAAATTCTTGCTTAATAGCAAATTATTATTATGTATTTTCTTATTTAATACAATTATATATTATTTTATAGTAAAATTTCATACTTTATGTTTAGAAAATTAATAAAGTTTCTTACTTTATATCCTTTAAAGTAAGAAAGTTTGTTATTTTATATTCGAAAAAAGTAGGAAAAGTTCTTATTTTATAGTGAAATTCCTTACTTTATTTTCTAAAATAAATATATTTTTAATTTATGTTAAAAAATAAAAAGAAAAAATTTTAGTTTATAGTGAAAACCTCATATTTTATGTATGAAAAAGTAAGAAAATCTCTTACTTTATAGTTACATTTCTAACTTTATATTTGATGGGCAAAAAAAAAATCTCGCCGAAAAATTTTTCGGTGGCCGGATAGCAGCGGCGGTAGGGGTGGCCGGCGGGAGGTGGTGGTGTATTATTTATTGATATTATTATTATTAGGGGTAACCTTGTAATTGTATATTTATGGTTGGACTATTTGACATTTTGTATAATTAGTCATATAGTATTTGACAAAAATATTTTTTCCTATGTAGTATTTGACAATTGCCACTTAATTTTAAAGATATCATCCAATCATGTTATTCCTCTCTCTTTATTTTTTCTAAAAATAAATAAAATAAATTATCACATATATAACATTAACATTGATGCATTGGAGAACTTTTTTTATAAAATGTCAATGTCATTTGCCACATATGATCAATTAACAATATTGCATTGGAGATGCTCTTATGTTTAAGAATTAATTGCAAAAAATCACACTTTTACTGTACATCTACAACCAATTCTGATTAACCAATAGTACTGGAAAATACTATGGTGCCTTTATTACCCATGTATTGTGATTCATTCAATGATTGACATATCATTATGTTTAAGAATTATATTTTTTTTAAATAAATCTACTGATTAATAAGGTAGGAGTATGATATTGATAACGGTACCGTAGATGTTCCCTGTAGTACTTTTTTTTTAATTTGCACATATAAAAATTTAACAAATTATATCATTCACTCGTGTTTATAATGCATATTCATTTTAATGTTTGTGTAATGAATATAGGGACAATTTTCATTTACTACCAAACCATAAACCCCCAACTAACATATAATTCATTGACTTTATTTATAGCCATATAACCCATATAATCCAAATACTTCTTATTCAATCAAAAATTACATTTAGGATTTCAAAATTACCCCTACACCTTAAAAGACTTATATATATATATATACACACACACACATATATATACATATATATACACATATACATACATAGGGGTGTATTCAAATGAGAACCATGTCGTTATATGCGAACCTACGAACTAGTGCTTTTATTATATATCAGTAGTGTTTTTATTATACAATCCTAATACTTTTAATAAAATAAGAAAATATACAAAAAGTCTGGTCCATCCATTTAATTTGATCTAAGGCTCATAATTGACATTAGGTTCATATATAAGGACATGGTTCTCATTTGAACCTAATCCTATATATATATATACATATATATATATATACACACACACACACACACACATCCACCCATGTTGTTAATTGTGCTAACTATTAATGTTGATTTGTCAAAAGGAGAGCACTTTGGGGAATAGGTGGACCAATTAGAATGCTCCAAAAATGACGTGTCAAGTTGTGGTTCACATGGGTTTATTTTGGGACGAGGCCAAAATTTTGATGGGGTATAAATAACAACTTTTTTTTGCTATTTTTGTAAATATTTTTTTTCTCGATTTTGTTCATTCCGCCTTTGTTCATTCCTCCTTTTTTTCTATTTTTGTGGTTGTTCATTCCGCCTTTGTTTCTTTTCCTTATTTTTACATAAAAATTTCTCGCATTTGTTCTTCTAAGAATTATATATTGGTTTGTTCATTCGGTAGACCTGTCGATCTGTTTGGGTTGTTGAAACCCTAATTTCAAATTAAATCTAAATTAAACTATAATTATAATTTATACCCTAAATTATAACATAAGAAAATAATCAAAAATATAACTGAAAATTGAAAGTGGAGGTGGTGGTGGACCTCGGAGCGGCGGCGGAAGTGGAGGCAGGCGGTAGTGGTGGACCTTGGGCTGGGTCGGCTGCGGCGCGGTGGAGGCAGGCGGCCGCTGTGGACTGGGCTTCAGAGCGGAGCGACGAAGCGCGGCGACAGTGGGCTGGGCTTCGGAGCGGAGCGGCAGGGTGCGGCGCGGCGCGGCGGGCGGGGCACGAGCGAGGAGCTGGGCTCGGCTGCGAAGCAGCGACGGTGGCGACGCTCACGGCGGTGGCTCTCGACCTTCTGGAAAGTGCGGCGGTGGCTCTCCCGGCGGTGGCGACGATTTGGCGGCGACGACTTTTTTTGGGTTGCTGCGGCTTTTGGAAAGTGAGGCGGAGAAGGAAGCCCGTCTTTTTTTAGGTTAATATCCTGACGGCCCATAGCC